>PTEX01000009.1:4104458-4190781 GCA_003342815.1 Eudromia elegans
TTTTTTTAAGTAGTGTTAGTCAGGGAGTAGCTTAAATGCTCAATGCCAGAAGAGGGCTTCCCTGAGACTGGAAGACGTAATCAAGTTCCTCCTCAGTTTGGTTTCATGCTTCTCCTCCCCTTCTCTGATTCTCAGTGAGACACAGGATTTGAGGTTTGTTTTTTTTTTAATATTGTTTGTTTGTTTGTTTTCTCCCAGTTATGACAAGTTCCCCTTTGCCTCTGCTTTGCCCCAAGTCAAGTGCTTCTATAAACTGGGTCAGAGTCCAGGTCGCTGACAAGATGCTTCGTTCAGGGTCTGTGTTTGAGCCARTGGGCTCCCGCACTATGGGGCAGTGACTTCTGGGCGGCTCTTGGCAGAGCATTCAGAGATGGGGTTTTCACAGAGTGCGAGTAGAAATGCCTGGAACGAGCTGATCCATTTTATTTTTTCCTGCTTCAGACAGCATTGGGAACATGCCCTTTGTTCATGTAGCTCAATTTTCCGCCTGGGATTGCATTTGCCTTTTAAGACACAGGGGCAACATATCCAGCAAAGTCACTGCCAGGGCTTTTTTATTTAACACAAAAGAGCTGTTAGTATTCCAAGATGATTTACAGACAGCTGGCCAAGTGTTTGACCTAACTCTGTCTGTTCGTGCYATTCTACTGATGCAAGATAGCTGTAATAGAGGCTTACACAACCAGTGGACAATTAGCCCAGTGCAAGCAATGAAGATGGGTAAAGTGGAATGCTGATTTTAAATGAGGATATTGACATAATAGCATCTCATCTCAATCAGGGAGCCCTGGAATAGCAGTGTAAAATTACTCATGAATAGAAGAGGAAACCAAGCCAATGGAGGAGTGACATTATAGCAAAAGGAAATCTCAGAAGAAAAAAGGGGGGCAAGGGGAAGAAYTTGTATCAACAAGTGCCATAAAATCTTTGAATATTAAAATTTCTTGCCAAAGTGGGGAAAAATACAGTATTAGAGCTATATTGTCAAGATGGCAACAGTAAGCATCTTTATAGCGGCATGATAAGAGAGATCAGAGAAGCTGTGAGGACCCAGAGAGCACAATGAGGAGGTTTGGTAAAATCATGATCAAATGTAATGCAGAAACACCATTTATAAGTAGGTTTGTTTGTTCATTTTTATGACATTTTCCTGGAGCAAGAAAGTGGAGAGTCCAGAAGAGGAGACAGAGGTTTATTTTTGTTTATCCCTAAGCAGGGAGTAAGTCTTGATTAAAGATGTAACTGTTAAAGAATCGTTCTGTAATAATAAATGTAAACGTGATTAAATTCATTGCTCCTGATAAAGTATAAAAGCCAAAAAATACTGTAGAGTGACACATACTTTGGAAAAGGAACAACATCAAAATGGAAAGGAAAAACTAAAAGGAACAGCTAAAGGTGCAAGAGATAACCATAAAATAACACGTTCAGGTGAYATGGAAGCTATATGCAAACACTATCTTGGGAGAACATTTTTGTATCATTATCATCAGCGAGTTAACATCTTGCACCTATTTAAAAAATCTCCGCAACTTTAAAATAGATGATAAAAAAGTTAGCACAGTTGAGCATTAGACTGTCTATCAGGAATAAAGGACACCCTCCAAAGGCTTGTCCAAATGAGGAAAATAAGGAAAAAAGAAAACAATATACTCTGACAAGTTAAATGTAAAACTATACTAATATAGGACAAAAAAAACCCCAAATTTGAAAAATAACTTGCTAAAGGCATAAAAACTAATAATAAAAAAAAACTTTTTCAAATACATCAGAGGAGAGCAGCCTGCCCGAAGGTCTATAAGGTTGATAGATGATCAAGATGTAAAAGAAGTGCTCAAGGAAAATAAGGTCATTGCAGAAAAGTTGAATGAATTATTTTCTTTGGTGTTCATTTTGTAGACCCTAGAGGGAATTCCCAAATTAGGGCTGCTCTTTATAATGGAGAAGTCAGATACATGGATAACAGTGGTATRATGCTACATATAATTTTGGAAGGAGCATTTGCACCTCACAAATCTATTAGAATTGTTTGAAGGAACTGACAAGCATGGATAAAGCCAATCCAATGCCTGTGGTATATCTGCAGTTTTAGAAAGTCTTGACATAGTTGATAACTAAATGATATCAGAGACATTAAGGACCCAAACTGCTACTGGATGAGATAGCCTGGATTGATAGCAAGAAGTAAGGTGAGTTTTCACAGTGAGAAACTTCAGTTTTGCATGTGTGGATTGCATGGGATTATTCAAAATATTTGTAATCTATTCATAAAAAGAATGCATAAAGTTTTYCAATGCAATTAAAGATGCACTGTAGGAAGATCTTATTATACTGAGTGACAGAATGGTGGAGAGAGTCCAATATCAATAAATGCAAAGACACTTGTGTTTCTGAGATGAAGGGGGAGGAAAGGAAGTCAAGTCAAAGAACTAGTCAATAAAAAGCCTAGTGTCAATTAGTAATATCACATGGGAAAGACAGGCCTTTCGAAATAGCCTATCAGTGATCAATAGTGCTCATGAAGGCAAAGACCATTTTAGAATTGTCAGTAAGGTCCTTAATGTACTTACACATATCTTGATGTTCACAGCTCTGACAATCTTAGCTTGCGTAGAACTAACCAAGAAAGTTCTAGAAAAGGGTGAAGAAAAAAGTCAAGAAGTTTAAAATGATTTCTCTCTGATGAAAGATAAAATAGCATGGGCTGTTCAGCTTGAAAGATGCTTTGAAGAAGAGTAAATGATTTCAAAATACAAAAAATACAAATACACAAAAGTCACTGAAACAAAAAAAAACATGAACAGTCTCTCAAAGGCTCTTAATGCTGGGTCCAGAGCTGGAAGGTTCCTACTTTAGAAACTGCCAAAATAGGGAGGTTTTTACTTGAAGAGTCCTTTATTTTTTAAAAAATATATATAAATATATATATACACACGCACATGAACACTCTTGTATGAGCTCTAGCATTCCAAGCAACAGTACTTCTGCTTTCTGTCAGTCTCTTGTACAATTCCCAGGAAAAAAAAAGGAGGAGAAAGGGATGGTAATATGAAGGCTGCATTGGGACGATTGCTTTTATGGGCAAATTGTAGGAATTGCTCCACTTAAGAGAAAGCTCTTTTCTTCCCTTCTAATTATTCTGTATATCTGTAGTCCTGTAATTATGGTGTCTGAGGCTACCTGAACCTTGAAGCAGACAGTATGTGGCATCAACTAAGCCTAAATAACTAAGCTGCCAAAGCTCCTGTGAAACCGTATTCCCAAAGGGAGCAGCAGAGCCTACACACTGTGTTATATCCTTAGTTTTTAAAAAGGGAATTATCCTCAGACAACGGATACAGCTGTCTTGCCTGTGTGACATTACATACAGGTGCAGACGAGGGTCTAGGGCCTTGATTTCCTTGGCTTATCTCATTCTACAGTAGAAATCCTCCCAAATCCTGTAGATCAGGTTCTCCCATTCCTCCTTACAGCTTGTGGCTGTTTAACTGTGTCATCTAGAGTCTTGGTCTGAGAACAGGAATCCTGGGAGAAGAACATAGCAGCTGCTTAACAGCTTTAAGAAAGGTGTAGCAACTAATGAATCCGGTGGGGATATGTTAGTCCGATGGGTTTTAGTTACAGAGAGGGTGACCTGAGTGCTGCACAAATAATATCATTGCTCCTTTGCAAAGTATAATAGATATTCTTTATAATTTCAAATTGCCAGGATCTTTGCCTTTTTAAAACTCAACTCATCCTGTGAGCATTTTAATGAAGTAGAGCTGCTTCCAAGTTATTATTTTTCTGAAACCTGAAATTCTACACTTTTAGACTAGCAGGCACCAAAAATAGCTTAATGCCTGTAGCATTATTAACAGGATTTTGCGGGCAGCAACCCTGCAGTTTTGCATATGTTTTCTTGATCTAGAGCCCAGTTTAAGCTGTTGAATGGGGTCTGTGTCTGTAATGTTCCCTAAGTGCTATTATGCAAAGAGATTGCTTATTTGAATCATTAATCAGTCCCTGAATTGCTGCAAGTTCTTATATTTCATGGCTGGTTTTTGTGAAATGTGTGACCTATTCATAATGTTTCTCAAGCCGCAGTGGCACAAGACTTAATGTCTCTTCTTGTTATAGCTTTTCTACTGACTATCTTCACTAGTATATGCTTAGATACAATATCAAATCCGGAGGACATTTCTGTGGAACACTCCCTCAAAGGTTCCTCTAGCGAGAAAACTCTATCAGTTGCTTGACTATTTCCAGCTAGAGTAAATATGATAGATTGTTTTTGTCGGATGCATTCAGTCATCTTTTCAGATTGCTATATCTGATTAGTAATCAGATGTAGCTCACATTACTAGTCAGATATAGTAATCTGAAAAGTTACTAATCTGATTATTGTATGTCTGTAAAAAAAAAATCTTATTAAAACTAGTATTAATTAGCAGAAGTTTAATTTTCTTCTTGTCAGGAGGTACGTCCTGATGTTGGAATTTTGCAACATCAAAGCTAGGGTTTGTTCTATCTTGTAAGTATTTTGAAGGCTTCTACTTGTTGTCCTCGCTGGTGTTGACACCTGTGGATCAATAGGTTTCAAAGCTAGACAGGAATCACTGTGATAATCTAGTCTGACTTACAAAGTACTAAACATCATCGATCAYGTTTTTGCTAAATGGCCATCAAACCCTGAGCTTCACCAGGTTCTGGTGACTTGGCAGTTAGAGAGAATGACTGATCTTAAAGAGCTCAGGAGGTTTATCTCAGGTCTGGAATAGTAAATCTTYCTCTAGATAGGTTCAAAACCCACTTTCCCTGTAATTGTCAGGTCATTAAGCTCTTTTTTTTTTAAAAAAAAAAGAAAAGTTTTTTGTTCTTCTCAGTGTATTTACTGAATATTCAGCATATTCTCTTTTGAGAACTGATTTATACCAAACTGCGCCGTAGACTGGGATTGCCTAGCTAGGTCACTTTGGTGGCCTGAGCGCAGGCTGCTCCTTCTGGATCTGAACAGGCTTCATGTAGATAAGTCCTCCTGAGTGTGTAAAAAGCCAGCGGTATCTTGACATGTAGATACCCCCTTCATTTCTTTTGGGCTTATTTGTGTGGCCAAGGTGACTTCTTGAGAGGTGGTGCTCTTAATTATTTCACTATTAATCAGCACACAGCAAGAGGAGGAGGAGGAGGGGGAATGTTATGAGGACTGATCACCCTCGATTCATATTTTCTGTGTGAGGAAGAAACACAGGGTTTACCCGGCCATGAAGAACAGGAGTCTAAATTAAGATGAGCACATGAAATGGAGCATTTGTCAGGGGGAGTAGAAGGGACAATGTACTTAATTTTGCTGAAAGAGGAGCACTGCAAAAAAAAGTTTTCATGGAAAGCTTGTAAAGCTTTGCTTCCTCCCTCATCATGATATGTTGGTCTGTTTTACACTTTTCGTGTTCTGATTTGGTGTTTTTGATGCTTTTTCTCTATAATAATACTCCAGAGGATGTGATACTGCTAATGTTGCAGCCTATTGTGTTTGATAGGCTGTTGCTTTAAGTGTTTTTATTTATGCACTGTCCCCTACACGATCATTTTCTGTGAATATCTTGCAGTTAAATTTGGGTTTTCAAGAGTATTTTCTGAAATAGGATCTTGTCCTCTCTCATTATATCTTAAATCTAGAGCATGGCAAAGTTCAGATGCAAGTTAGTACCCGATTATGCCCTGCTGAAATACAGCCTTCTCTGGAAAGGAGCCCATCAGTGGAGCATTATTTGGAGCCTGTTTACTTAGATACACGTCAAGAAAAATCTTTTCCTGTTCTGAGTTCAGCCAGTCTTTTGGTTTGTGTTTTTTGGAAACAAACTGCTTTCATCTAGTATCGGGCTTCTGCTAGGAATTTGTGGTGTTTTATGACTTCCCCAAGCAGAGTGCTTGCTGTAGAATTAAATCTCAGCAGGAATAGATTTAATCCTCTCTGATGACTTGTAGCCTATAGAAACATTATTGCCTGTGCTTGCTTGGGGAGTCTGCCCTTCAGGAGTCGGATGTTCTCCTCCTCGCAGAGTTAACTCATGCAATGGAGACAGCTTTTTATTCTGTTTATGTGCCTTGGTAATGGCTGTATCGATCTGCCCCGATGTCAGCAGAGGCTCCTGGTTTGCCACATGCTGCCGAGGGTACCAGACTCTTCCCGCGCTTGCAGACACTCTCCATCATCCCGAGCCCCAGCCCACGGAGGCAAGAGCGGCAGGTTCRCACATGTGGGTGACTCACAGCATGGCATGTGTTGGCATCCGGCGTATGCCAGCCTCGGAGGCTGCTAAAATTAGGGAGAGTATGTTTTCTACCGTGTTTATTTTGTCTGCTAAGCAAGGCAGGAACATTTAAAGGTTAGATTCGTTTTCAGTCATTTGCAAACGAACACCGCAGTAGCCGTGCTGCGGCGATGGGGGGCCAGTTTTCAGTGAAAAGTGTGCCTTTCCTCAACACACACACTGAAAAGTTGCAGAAACTGCCCTAGTGGGAATAGGACCCGGGAGGAAGCTGGGCTGTTGCCCAGCCTGGCAACTCTGGGCAAATTGCTCCTTTCCTGCTGGGCTGAACGAGGAGTTTCCAGGTTTGGGGTCTAAACTCCTGCGCACGCAAGTCAATGTGGAGCAGGGAAGTGCTGGATATTGCTTGACATCCTCATTCAGAGAACAGTGTGAATCTGTTCACCTGATGTTCACAGCACAAAATCCCAGTCTTCCTTTGAAATTTGATTTATTCCAGGTCTGTAGTGATGTATATGTCCCACCACAACAAATTAGACAGTGTTTGTAGAAACAAGAGGCCTGTGTGTGCAAGAGAGCAGCACTAGCTGTTAGGTGATCAGGCTGTTTTTTCTCAAGAGTTCATGGTGGAGGAGACGTTACCTTTTGTAAAGGGCAAACTTTTTTTTTTCTTTTTTTCTGTTGATGCTGCTCTTCTCCTTGAGAGCCAGAAAATGCTGATTACTTGATCCCATCATGTCCCAGTTCTAGCCTCTTAATTGCAAAGATCTTTCTCCAGTCGGCCCAGTTACTCTGAATGAGCTTAGAGGGAGCAGGAGAGCAGCAGCAGACCATGGAGCTGCACTCTGCCACCTGGGCAGATGTGATTCGGAGTGGACCGACCAGCACAGAGGCCCATCCGAGCCCCGTGTATTATTACTGCAAGGGTTTTACATCTGTCTCCACAGTGGATTATTGTTTGYAAACGCAAATGCAAATATTTAGCAATTATTGGCTGTGTTAGTCAAATTGATATATGCTGYTGTTGTATAATAAGGTAGTATTCTGTGCTGGGTGTTTGCAAATAACTGTTGATTTCTGCAGTATTGTAATAGCAACGGCCGATGAAAATTTATGTCATAACAGGCATTGTGATTTTATGTTATTAGTGAAAATGACTTCAAATGCGATTTGCTATGTCTGAAAGACAGGAATTTGTCCAAGTGAGGTATTAGTTTAGCTCTCAGTTTAGTTCCAAGAGTGCCAGTGTCTTCTCCTGAAGTCAGCAGAAGCTGTAAATGACGACTGTGGCCGCTTTCAGCCATTTGGATTGATTTATCATAGGAGCCCATTAATATCTCTGCACTGTGAGCTGCAAGAAGAGTGTATGTGCATGTGCCTACACATATATTACACCCCYAGTTTCCTTTATGCATTGTTTTTTTTCCCATTGATTATGTATTTCAAAAAGGTGCTTATCTGTGTCGTCCCCATGGAGATCAGGAGTATGATTGGATCAGGGAGAGATCGGAGCATTTGGAATGAAGCTTGGAACCATTTATGAGGCTGTTACAAAAACAGTGGTGTGCACCGGGTACCCAGGCCCAGAATGCCAAGGAGAAGATGCCACCTGGCTTTACAGGTTGGCCAGCATCAAAAGAGCCCGTGCAAATGGGAACAGAGCCCCTCAGTGACTGTGGGGAGCCGTCCCGCCGGAGCTTGGGCTTTGGGGTGGCCCRATAGGAATTCTGCTGCTCTAAGTCGTGCAAGGGAGAGCTGGTTGGAGCGTGCTGCCCGCTGCCACCCGCCTGCAGGACTCTGCAGAGAGAATACAGCTCTGCACTTCAGCTTCACTGCTATTAGCAGTGCCCTGCTAATAACAAAGTGGGTGCCCTCTCTAACTGCAGGAGGACTCGSTGGGGTATTTTAGCTTTTTTAGCCTTTGGATTGGAATTTATAAAACAGACTGAGGGTGGGACAGGTTGAGTTATCCCCCCTAAGTGTAGTTACTAGTTGACAGTTGCTTCCTTCATCATGATAGGGGTGTTATAGTGTTGCATTGGTGAAGTTAAAAATGCCTGCATGAGGGCTTTTAACATTCTACAAATAAGTGATACTGATTTATCTTAGAGTATGTCTGCATGGGTGTTTAGACTTGCCTCAAGGTCAGCTCTCTCTCCGTGCTGAAAACCCTTCTGCTTGGCATCTCTCAAGGGCGAGAGTGAAGATTCCTCTCAGCTTCAGCTCTTAAGTCCAACCAGGTCCAACYCTCTCCAACTGTCAGCCCGGAGTTTTCCTTCACCTCTCCTGGAGTTTCCCTAAGTTTTTAAGTCTAGGGGGTTTGGCTGTCCCAGTTCTGTTTCAGGAGGTTTCAGCCCTTTGATCCCCAGAAAGGTAAACGTGGGACCTTCCAACATGCAAGAGTTTCCYTGTTCCTGGAAGTGGCTTTTTTATGCCTTTTTGTCCCTGGTTTCTTGGTTGTGTTGCCTACAAGATGGAAGAAGTTTCTGAAGAAAAGATGAGTTCCTAGGAGAATTCTGCTTGTGAGATGGAATATGGTGTGCATGCCTTCTGGAGTGACCTGGCTGACAAACTGCAAATGGCTAATAGAAATTTGGGCTTTGGAGTCAGGGGAAAATGAGTTTCAAAGCCAACCCTAAATGTAGACTTGCATAACATACRTAGGTGTAGGTTCCAAATGTTCTAATCTGGCTGTCTCATGCTGGAGCTTTGTGAGACAGGCGATGTGATTTCAATCAGTTCTGGGCATGGGAAGGTACACTTGGTTTCTGCATATCCGAAAATTAGGCAGCTTTGTCTGTCACTTTCATAAACAAAAGATCTAGTTCTGGTATTCGAGCATTTGAATCCTGTGTCAGAGCTTTATTATTGCAATATCGGAAAATTCCATTTATTTTAAGTTTCTCCTGTTCATCTGAACCAGTTCATGCTGCTTTAATCATGGTGCTATTCAGTCTTTGGGCACTGGAATTAAAGGGAGGGAGAGCAAAACACCAAAATTTTGAGGATAAARTGACTCATGTTTTAAAACTAAGAATGTAGAGAAGACCAGTTTAGCTATAGCAATTTGACATCAGAAATGTTATTTGTAAAAGGAAGATATTTTTAAGATCTGTCTTCTTTTCTCCTCTTACAGGATCTTTTAAAATGCATTTGATAATGGCCTTGAGGATTGTAGCTTTCAGAGACAATTCTCAGACAGGATTTGTATGAAAAGCCTGGTGAAATTTTGCTGAAGGTRCAAAAGGACAAATAGCCAGACAAATGGAGACAGAAGGGCAGAGAGTGGATGTAAGCTTTTCCCTGAATCTCTTGCAGTTGTAGGCATTTTAAAGTAATTTTGAATAACCTCATGGTGTATGAGTAAAACATCTTTACTGTGCATTGGGCAATACCTGAGCAGGCTTGACATATTTTGCAAGGTGAAACYCTTGGAACAATAGATGTAATAAAGTGGATGGATTGAATTTAATAGCAAAATAAATAACACACAGGTTATTAAACTGCCCRTGTTATTCATGGCCATATTGCATTCAGTAAAATCCTCCTTTCTTAAATCGGTTGCAAGCTACCTTGGAAAATCAAGTATGTCCTGGGGGAGCAGTGCAGGAGTCCAGGGTGCACCACATCTGGCATAGGGCCAGTTCCATGTGGAGTGTACAGAGCAGTAATGATGCACTAAGGTGATATGTTAAGAAGAGATCACTCTCTGAGAAACAGTTTGTTAGGCTTTTCTAGGAAATTGCTGACTATTTTTATGTGGTATTCTAATAGGGAGCAGGCAACTTGACTAGTCTGAGGACTTGTTCTCCTGTCTGATGTCCAGGAAAATGAGGAACCTTGAAACTAAAAACTCTATCTGGCTATCTTCAAAAGTGTACCAGGAAGGAAAATTAGCTACAAATCTTGCCTGAGGGCCTGCCTAGTGCCAAGGGGCCTTCAGGTATCCAGTTGCCTGGCAGTGACACTTCACTGCTTGAAGGGATCTTAGAGCTGTGTGTGAGGGCTAGATAAGAGTGCTTAGGAGGAAATGGCATTTATTCTGAATAAAGATGCATCTGCAGCCTCCCCGCTGGAATATAATCCTTGCAGTTCTGGGGTTATTTCGATCAACCTTAAAAGACCCCATGTTAAATCTGGCTATCATTCAAAACAGATTTGCCCACTGCAGCGGTACCACACCACAGCCAGCTGTGCAGTGTGCTGATAGACCCACCACGACAAGATGAGGAGCTGGTTCCTGTGCTGACCTGCACTTAGACTCACCTTCCTTTCCTGTTCTCCTTAACTTGAGGGACTAGGGGAGGGAAGTGATCAGGAATCAAATGGAGCATGCATCTCTACTCAAAGTTATTGTACTTGCAAGTGTGTCATGGCCCTTTTCTAGTGACTGAGTTCATGGATGGAAAACTAATTATCATTGTTAGCAAAGCTGCCTGTTTTGTGACCATTGCAGTCTCCCACTCTTTCCTTTCTAAGYGATTGTCCTTTTGAAGGTCAGGTCCTGCATTTCATGCCCATCTTCCACTCAGTCAGACCATTCCTGCTGTCTGATTTGCCCACCCAAGGTCAGTTTGTAAGCCCTGGCAGCACAAATAGAAAGGCAGAGATACTCTTGTCTTCCTCCCTATGAACAGCCTCATTTGGTAGAAGAAGGAGCTGGTCCCTTTTGCTGTGGGTGGTTCAGAGCTTTGAAAATGACTTTTCACTGGCACTAAGAACTGGCCTCTCCCTTTGGACATTAAATGAGCAGATGCCTAATTAGCCTATTATTTACTGTATTTGAGATGGCTGAATTTTGATGAAAGAGATTTTACTTTAATCATTGATTCATGACACAGATGCTCATACTATGCATTAGGCTGTTTAACCTTCGGCAAATATAGCTGCCCCACTCACCCTTTCATAAATATCCTGGCAACTGTCCTGTCTTCCTTCATTCTCAGCAAAGGGTAAGATTGGGAGACCCCAAATTAGACCTTAGTGCTGGTAATGTGTGAATCAGATGCAAGTAGAAGACACTGATTGGCACAAGGACACTCACTGTGTGCAGCGCAAAGGGGGCTTGAGATGCTCTGCTAGGCTTAGTGGTCAGGTCAAAACCCTTGCTGGGACTTGAATCATGCTGTGTGCTGGCTGGAACATCCTGCGTGGATGGATCCTCTGGGACATGCTTGCCCTTTTGGGGTAGGAAAACCTGGGAGCACATTTACACAGAGGTGGGATTGTCCCCAGCTTCCATTCCACTTCTCCCAGGGTGGTTGTGTTAGACCCATTGCTCTCGGCTGCCTCTGTAGAAGGCACAGCGGAATAAATACTTGATGCTTCCTAAAGGTTTGAAACCCTCTTTCAGAGAACCCTCTTCCTGAGAACCCTCTTCCTCAACAATGAAAAACTTCCCTCGATCTGCTACTGAATGGTGGAGAGAATTGCAACAAATGTTGTTAGGATGGGCCAGGTGTCAGCAGGGAAGCAGACCCTTTCTAAAAGACTTCGACAGCCTTTTCAAATGCAGTTTGTATCTCCCCTGTCACAACCTTCCACCCCAAATACAACAGTCCTTGTGTGCTCCCTGCTGTATCCRTCGTTTCCTGTATATCCACTGACTGGGGAAAGGAGGAACTCAAAGAGGGAGAGCTGTGAAAAGAGACTGGATAAACATCAGCTGTGCTTTAAAATCTGAATAATTGCTGGGCCTTGTGCTGCTGGGAAGAGAAAAGGAGTTAAAGAGTTGCTCTCTGTTTGGTGTGATAAATGGCACGTTCTGTGTAATATCGATGATGGATGCAGCCTGAAAGGTCAGGGGAATTCCCAGCACAGGGGCTGACCTTTATTTTACTCGCTTCTCCATACTGAGTTTAGAATAAATTCACCAGTTAGACGGAATCTACCACTGGAGGTTTTCTCTTTGGATTTTATTTTTGAATGAATTCTTTCACTTTAAAGTTCTTTACAGGGATTTTTATTTTGGTAGGATGTTTCTTTTTTCCTTCTTCTTTTTTCTTTTTTAAGTACTGGGAAGGAGTGAAGAGGAAGTATTTTTTTTTTAAATATTTGGAAGATTTCAGAGGCCAAACAAAGAGGAAACACTTTCTTTTTTTGAGCTTTGAGATTAGTCATGCTGCTGTCTGTTGGGAAAAAATGTTGATATCATAATAGAGAGCCCAATCTTGTGTTAATATGTATGGGCTGATATGGCCTTCTCAATGCTCCAGAAATCCTTCCRACTGTAATAAATTGGAAGCCCTTTATTCTGAGAAGAGCAATTATCAGAATCCAGCATATTTCTCCCCCTCTCTGTCACCTAACTTTGTGCTCTCATCTAGCTTTTTGACTTGCATAAGCCCCAAAGAGAAAGGGATTTATTTAGCGTTGACCAGAGTTTCAGTAGTACAAGTTAATARGAATAAGTTAAGTGGAAAACTTCACTAACTATGAGATTAGAGTGCAAGAGTGGTCTCCCAATTAAAACAGAAGAAGAGACTACTTTTCTAAGTGTTTGRAAATATCATAGAGAAATTTTTTGGCTCTTTGCTGTGTCAGTTCCATGATCCACAATTCAGCAGTTCTGCAGAAATCACTTCTAAGGTGCTAGTAGTATATGATCCTCAACATGAAGCTGTGCAGTGCTGGAGCAGATGGTACTGGAGCAGCTCAGATAGTGTTGAAGGCATTGCTGGGCCTGTGAGCTGGATAAGGAGGGTTCTCATCAGTGTTTCCAGTGGGGAAGCTGAGCTGAAGATTTCTTGGTAGACCACTGTGGATCCCTGCAGAAGGGGGTACCTGGCAGCACTAAGGGTCACCAGGAGTGAGCAGAAAGGTATCGTTGAGATGGAAATGTTGCTTGCCAAGGAAAATGCCTGTAATTGTGCAGGATAAATTCAGAGCAAGCCTTTTTCAGGCTGAAAGAGCCAATGCTGGAATAGTCAATATTGCGGCAGAACACACATTCATCTCATTGCGGTGGTCTGTTTTTAAAAGYGATTGGTGGAGGTACAAAATGACAGTATGGAGCATTCCCTGAACTGCAAAGACATGARCAGAAGGATGATTCAAATTTTCCCTCTCTTTCCAATATGCCTAGGGGATTTCATATATTCAGTGCTATAAGGTGATTTCATAGTTTCTTTGGACAACACAATCAAAACTTCCAGGAGATGAGAGGATATTCTTGTGGGATAAGATATAATATTATTATGGCTGTCATGGTCTCAGGATAGAAAGCAAGACTGTTAGGAGGAGAGGTAATAATTTTTCTTAGCCCGGCTGKTATTGTTGGACAAGCTGGAAAAGTTGATCAGTGTTTTGTGGCACAAATACTCTGCCAACRTGTTGCATCTTATGAATCGTATTCAGTCCCTGCAGAACAGGGCTGGAGTTTTGTCTGTGGAACAGAGGCTCCTAAAAGCTCTGTTTGAGTTATATGTATGCTAACTTTATAACCAGGTTGTGCTAACATTTTGTTCAATGATTTTGGGGCCTACTGAGTAAAACTTGCATCTTTCACACTCAGTCTGATGTCTGTGAAATAAGGATGGTGAAGGAGTGTTTCTATTTCCTGAAGAAGACCACTAAATGGTAGATATTGTTGGATATTATGGCTAAGAACAGACTTGATTCACCAGAGAGAWCTGTGGTTTCTCAACTGCAGTCTCGCCTCAAGGAAGTTGTAACCGTTCAGATGCTCTAACATACTAAACATACCTAAAAGAGCAACCCAGTACTGGTGATAAATCTTCTCTTACCTGCTTTAAACCAGTCAAGCTGAAGATGTTTCTTTTGTGATTTCCAGTTCAGGTTTGTGTAGTTGGATGTTAACGTACAGCATCACTAAACTCAGGAGGGCTGATCTTTAGGGAGAATCGCTCCTTCTGTAACCCCACTGAAAAGCAGGTATCCACAAACCCGTGAGAGCTACAAAACATCCCTTTCACTCCAATCAATTTCCTGCTTACATTTCATAAGACTTCAGGAAAAAAAAAAAAGCTTTCATTTCAAAAACTCAGGAAGGTACTTGCAGTATAAAAGCTTTTGTGCCTCTTGAATTGGAGCCTAAGTTCAAGAATGTTGCATAGACTGGAGGACATCCTTTTTTGCTGTTCATTTGACTTGTCTAACCATTGAAACAGAATCCCTTCTGAGTATYGCTGAAGATGATACCCTCAGTTTATTTCATCTAACAGATATCATTCACAGAAAACAGTAGTCTACTTCCAGAAAACCCATACTGAAAACATGATAGAAGAAATAAAATAATCAAATGAAGACRTTAGCACCTTCTGCATATAGCAGTTCCTGAAAAGAATTAATTTTGACCAGTTAATCAGTACTAACATTTATTACTCAAAATGTTATCCCTTTTGATCTGACAGGCCTGTTTTGGATAATTTGTTAAAGGTGACAAAAAGGCTCACATGCCTCTCATTCATTTTGACCTTTCTTACTATTAGGAAATTAATTTCAGAACTGAAACAAATGTATCAGTGTTGTCATTAAAAAAGAAAAAAAAAGATGAATACCTTGCCTTCAAGCTGTTTCTTCATATTAATCCATCACAGKGTAACATGATCGCTTTTTGACACATAACATCTTACCAAGATACCTTCGACATTCACACCAGCTCTTATTAAATACTGCACATAAATTCAAAGTGCTGGAAGTTATTACTAGAAAAGGCTGTATAGTAAAAAGTGTAGATATGACGAACGTGGAGAGGAAGATTTTTTTTTTTTTTCTCTTAGCAAAAAGGTGTATCTGCTTATGTGGTTTTAAGGTTTTCAAGGATACAGCAAAGCAAATATTCAAGGTTTTCCCTTCATAATGTTTTATTTTGCAACTGGAAAAGAAGTAATCAATAAATACTTTCATTCAGTAGCACTCATACTCAAAATTTCCAGCTTTTCTTTCAGTTTTGCTGAGTGAAAGCAAGCTTTGATCCATTGAGATTTTGAAGTCTGAATCTGCATTTTCTTGTTATTGTTCTTGTGGCAACATTTGTTTTCCTCTATTTTAATATTTGCCGCTGTTTATTCATAATTCCCCCTTCYGCAAATTGCCTGTAGCTCTCGGTAGCATATCACTAGGTGCTTTGGTGAGTAACCGTCATGAGCGATCTTTTTTGTCCTGTGCAGCCATGTATTGAAGCAAACAGTTGAACTACATGACAAATTAACTGATACAATACTCCGAGATGTAAAACCGGAGACTAGCGGAGTTGTCAGGGGCTCTCGATGCAGTCACGGGTAACGTTGAGCCAGAGTCAAGGTTGTTACTGAGGTGTAAGCCAGGAAGGGTTGGAAGCTCAGGTGGAATCTGAGTCAACACTCAAACATTTCGTTGTTTGTTCAGAAGAAATTTTATTTACTCTTTGTATCAGTGTGTTGGTAGAACTGAGCTTCACAGCCCTGAAAAGCTTCAGACAGGGTCATGATGTGGGAATGAATGGAGAACCTTGTGGAGATGTCGCAGGGGTGTCTGTTTACCCAGCATGTTTAGCATGTGGTGGGTCTGCCATTACAGAGTTACGTTCGCCAGGTAACCGTGTCTCTGAGCCCTAGCAGCCTCGTTTGCTTTGGGGGTTCCACCTTTCCAAGAAGTCCACTTAGCACGTGGATTTCCAGACTGTGGTTCATGGGAGACYGCAGCAGAAGGGTCACGTGAGTTACATTTAATTCTATGTGGATAAATTGGTCATGGAGCATCACATTAGAGCAGCAACACCTATTATTTTGCAAGGATGAGTTCAGCAAAGTGCCACCAGCAGCTACTGCGCTCCATTTTCACAGATAAACCAAAGGTAACCCTTAAAATTAGGGTAAACTTCTTGTTACTGCTGCTCTTACTGCTTTCTAGTATTGAGAGACCGGGGAAAAACAATATGGAGAATTATTTTAGCCAGGGTGGATGCACAACCTGGATAAAGGGATGAGAGTTGCACAGGGGTGGCCCTGTCCCTCCTCGTGTCACCTGGAGCCTCTGCGTGCGGGGCCACCTGGCAGGCCTAGCAGGGTGTTACTGGGGGCTCAGCTCTCCCTCCCCTGCTGTCTCCCCCTTCCACCCCTTCCTCAAAGCTCACTCTCGGCTCGAATCATTGGGTCTGCAGTTGTGAAGATAAGCTTGAATTCCAAATCCAGCGTCCCCAAAAAGGAGTATTGAGATACATATCACAAATGAAGACTGTTCTGATGATAATTATTTTCCTGTTTGCTGGTTATTTGAAAATGAACAAAATAAAGGCAGTTATACAAAGGTAAAAGGAGAAAAAAGAAAAAAAAAAGATCCTGTCCTGCCCTTTCCGCTCATTTTTTTCAGATAGTGAGCAAGAAACAAGCATTTTCCTTTGAATGATGTCTAAGGAACAAGGTTTGCTTTCTACAAATGAGAGAGAACTTTGAAATCAAGTTGAAAGTTTCTTTTTGAAAGAAAGTCTTGTGCAGGGAAAAGACACGAGGACTGTTAGGAAGGAAGGAAAGACCTYGAGCCATAAACAGCTGGCCAGTTACCTTTCCATGAGCACTGATTGCATCAGTTAAGATAGGATATACAGAAAGGCTTGCAACCAGGATGTGTATCATATAAATACCCAGCATATTTTCGCTATAAGTTGGTGAAAAGTTTCTCTTTTGAGGACTGGGTTACCTGCCAAGTTTGGATTTTGGAATTAAAACTTTTTTGTAGGATACAAAATATGAGAGGGGGAGAGGAAATACTGAATAAATGTATTAGTGACTGACAACCTCAATTCTTTTCCTCCCTGTTTTCATCCCTCTCCCTTTTATATGCTTTGTGTTATACTAACTCAGAGGAGTTGGAACTATTTTTCTTTGACGGGTTGTTTTATTATTTTGCCTTTAAATATCCTTTCTGGCACCTGCACAAGCATGAGAAAAATGCAGTCCAAATATATTGCAGGGGGATTTTACAAATGGTAAGGACTTAATAAGCTGAAAGCACCATCCCAACTGAACATATAACCTTATGTATATAATGCTAGAATAGCTTCTTTTTTTGTTATTGTTATTCTCAATATGTTTATTAAATTGGCTAAGTGAAATAACATAGAAATTCTTGTATCTTGGAGATGTTCCWTGTCCCTCACCTCAGCTCTCTGTAATTTTGAGTGAATACCTGCTCTCTGGCTGCTCTTTCAGTAGAAGTGGTGAATATTGTTGGAATATTTGCCCGTGGTGTGGAGTACAGCTCTAAGACCAACCAGACTGAGCTGCCGGTGCTTTGCAGAGGGCAGTGYCAGCGGGAGCAGCACTCTTTCTGAAACCAGACCCCATGTGATGTTCAATCATGTCATCAAAATCACGGGGACACCCTTGCGGAATGCAGATAATTATGAATCACCTATACTGGCTTTGTGGTAGGTTTGTGATTCCTGTAGCATCTTGGAAGACAGAGATGGGAACAATCTTTTAGAGTGGCCCGTTCTCCCCCGCAGGGAGCCAAGTTGTATCTTGCTGTACAGTGGTGTTTGAAGTAGCCTCTGTTGTCACAGTTGTTTTCTTTATCATTATGAGGAAACCCGCTATTGCATTGGAGTTCACAATGGGTCACTCATTTGACAAACCTCCAGGAGATGAATTTTGGAAAACATTTCCCTTACTAATTGCCAGTCCACAAGACAGCACTTTTTCTATACAGCTCTTCCCATAAAAGCACCGCTGAGAGCCGTGCTAGCAGTCTCCAGTCTCCRGTATATATTTTGAATTAGAGGACATTTCAAATGACAATTTTTTCCTTTTCTTCTCCAATATATTGGTAGCAAAGAAATACAATTCTGTGTAGCATACAGATCACTTTATGATACATATATGAAGACAGCAATACTCAAGCAATATCAAGAGATTTCTGGCCCTGGATGGTTTTTGTCCTTTGTAAAGCTTGTGAAATACATGCTTTAGTTTTCATTAAAATGAAATCTCTCTTTGATATTCAGCTTAAACATTTTTTTTGCAGGATATACTGTGTTGGGGCATAGAAGCGAACAAATGCCTTTTTTTTGGTGCAAAGTATAGAGACAAAAGATAATTTTTCCTTCCTATTTTGTCACAGTGCTTTTTTAGATGGAAAGGCTCAGGCAGGAGCTTTTYGGCCAGCTCCACTGTCTCCTCCTGGAGGACACGGGTGGCTGCACCTCCTGCCTGGGTCAGGCAGCCTTCCTGGTTCCATTGGCGATGTGATGAGTGTCTTGGTTCCTGCTAGGCTCTCCATGTGGGTGAGCACGGCAGCCCTTCCAGCAGGCTGGTGAGCCACCAATTCCGTGAGTCAGAGCGATGCATTGATTGAGGAAAATTGATCTTTGCAATGTGATCTGCATACCACGGGGTTCCCTTAAAAGCATGCGATCATTATGATAAGTGGCTCAGTGTTATGGATTACTCTATACTGCTTCCTGGGATCTTGGGTTTGCCCTATCATCACTGAAATACTAAGATATAATCCATAATTTATTTTAAGAAGGGAAGCCCATTAAAACAATCCACCCACTCTCTCATGCAGCAAACCCACAGTGATAGAGAAGGGAGGAATTGAACTGAAGTTAATCTCTTTCTTATCAGATTTTCAAGGGCCACTCTCAACTTTTGGAAGGTGTTTTWTTTTATTATTATTAAATGGGTGGAAAGGGATGACAACTCTCAAGGAATCAGTGTGTTAGTAGGAAAGATAAAGATGGTAGAAGAGATCTGCATATCAAGCAAAGTGGTCAAGTCCAGTCTAACTGACTGCCTGTGCCTGGACTTCACCAGCAGAATCCTTCCCTTTTGTCTGATCTCTTCCTCTTGTGGAATTATCCCTCAGAAGAGTCTGACTGGACCTCAGACATCCTTCCTGCCACCTCCTGCAACATACAAAGACAGCGATAGCCAAGGTCAGTTCTAGACACAACCTCCTTTACAGACCTTCCCCTTGCTCTACAGAAGTGGGAGATACCATTMAATTACTTGCCCAGCTATGCACATATTCCTCATGCAGGTGGTTTCCTTACTTACACTGATAAGGCAGCTGCAATGTTCCTGCCCAAGCCACAGAAAATGCTAACTGTGCCTTTAAAACATCTGCACAGTGACTTTCCTTTTTCCCTTGATCCTGATTTTCGATGCCATCTTCCTAACAAGGGAGTTGTTACCCAAAGACTTGTTATCCCTCTCTCTGCTGACGACTTGCCTGACAGCTCTGTCTGTATGTAAATTAACTTTTTTTCTTTTTTTTTTTTTATCCAGAGGCATTTCAGTTTTGGCAGTCTCATCAAAAAAGCATATTCTGCTTTAAATTACCCCCAGTTCTCCAAAATGCCTCCCACACCACGCTTAAAAATCATTCCTTCTTTTCCTGATTGGGAGTTTCAGCAACACTTAAGTCTTAAAATAAATGGCTTGTTTGCGGTTGGATGCTCCCCCCACACAGACTCTTTTTGTTATAAATATATGCACATCTGTTTGGTTAATTATTTGATCTCCTACATGAAATCCAGTACTTTTTTTTTTTTTAAGGAAAAGTTCATCTG
Source organism: Eudromia elegans (assembly GCA_003342815.1). Taxonomy (NCBI): domain Eukaryota; kingdom Metazoa; phylum Chordata; class Aves; order Tinamiformes; family Tinamidae; genus Eudromia; species Eudromia elegans. The sequence continues at coordinate 4,124,223 of PTEX01000009.1, forward strand.
AGCAGGTCATAGAAAATCTTCTCATTTGGGGTCACAGCAGCTTTCATTCCTTCCCCTTTCGGGCAGGAGTCCAATGTCAGTCACTTATCATAAATAATCAGCCTCATCAGGTTACCGCAGAGATTCAGCCAATTGCAGACAGGCGGAGGGTAAATCTGGCCTTAACTCCAGGCTGAAAGTGGCCTTTCAAAACTAATTTGGGGATTTGCAAAACGACAGACAGGCTCTCCTTGTGTGCTGAGTTGCCTGCTCCTTGTTGCTGCTGGTTGGGTGTTTTTTTTTAATTGCCTAGTTAATATAATCTGACACACTTCTAATGGCCCGCTGGTGAGTTCAATAGGGTAGTCGTTTTCATCAGGTGCTGGTAATAGGGTAAAGGAGCTCGGTTTAAAGCCTGTTAAAGATGCGGCAATCTTTTTTAGCAGCTYGCTGTTAGCAGCTCTTCTGGAGCCTGTGCTAAAAGATATTAATGTCAGGAGTTGTTTTGCTACTAGAGGCTCCAGCCGAGTTCTGCGTGCGTTTGTGTGCGTTTGGTAAGTAGGAAACTGCCAGCTCCTATGACAAATCCTGGAGCAGGGCTTCGGGATGCAGCATTCCCAGCTGAGCCTGGAGCGGATAAGCTGCATCCCAGGAGAAAAACCCTGCTCTGTGTTGCAAAGCCTCCCAAGGGCTTTGTCTGCAGAGTTCCCGAGCATAGGAAGAGATGGATTCCTGACTGTGCTCTTTGAGCTGAGATTTTCCTGGGAAGAAAGTCTATGTTTATAGAGAGCAGGGAGAGAAACGTGAGTAAAGCCACAAGTAAAGCCACGCATAGGCTGTGTGTCTGGAGCTTGTTCTGGAAGTGAGGACTAACCAGGTGTGAGGTGTATCCCCCTGAGCTCAAGTCGAGTATTGTCATGTCCAGGGCCACGGCCATCCAAGCTGCCCGAAACATTCTCTGCTCTTCTTGATGGAGTGTGATCCATTTAGATATTTATGGGAAGAAATGATTACTCTTCAATTCCCCAGATGCTCCCAGCAGCTACTCTTGGCTCCGTTCCTCATCAGGGAGGAGCTGTAGTGATGGGGTGAGAAGTATAAACTCATAGTGCAAAGGCAGGATTTTCAGGCTACAGTTCCTTATTTAAATATGCTGTTTCTTCTGAAACATTAGACAAAGTGCTAGACCTGAGGAGGTCTTAGACTAGCACTGTTTTCCATTTCTACACACTTAATTTTCTGTTCTACATGTTGCTTCATTCACATTATGGTTTTCTTAAGAAATGTGACCATTTTTAAAAATATTCTTTTCCCTGCTTGWCAGTCCTGTTTTGGAGAGGGAATCTGCATTACGTTTCCCTTATCCCTTGCTGTGAAGTTCCCCTTTCACGTGTCTGAAGGGAGGAGAGCAGGGCTTGCTTTCAACCCTCCTTGCCTTTGCAAATAGCAGCRCATCGAAGCTGCGGGATCATTTAGCTTTACAATATGCAGAGTTTGGATACAGGCTTGTGCCTTAACTTTGAAGCACAAGCTCACTTTTAATTGGAAACCACTCAGGCTTTATTGAAGTGGTCAGTGTTATTTTATCAGAGCCTTTTGATCTTCATGGTTCCTTGGCACATGYCTTAGTAACTGAGCTACTACAATTTGCTCTCTGATCCTTGCTTTYACATTGCCTCTGCTTTTCCTGCGTGTGGGTCTTTGACATTGTGAGCAAGGAGACCCATGGTAGGAAGCATGGGGTGGAGTTTGAGCATCTACCTTCTGTCCACTATGTTGCAGAAGGACCCCACATACTGCACGTGAAGTTGTTAATAACCGTGTGCATATCCTCCCCTTCCTCCCCTTCCAAAAGGAGAGAGAGATGACTGTATTTTGCAAATGGCAGCGGGGGAAAGGACGATTGAATTGTATTTCATGAGTCTTTCTGCACTGGTGTGAATGTCGACCTGCCACACAATGTCACTCCCCTGTCATTGCAGTGTATGTGCTGCACAACGCACCAAAGCAGCTGGAAATGTGATGTTTTCATTTTGTGAGGGGGAGCATACCGAGATAAAGCCCTGAAGAGGCTTCGTGGTGGCCTTGGTGAGCTGGACAACTGCCCCATCTGCTCTGGGCTGGGCTGTGTCTAAGGACCAGGCGCAGCAATTGCGCTTGGTCTGCTCTCCTTTGCATCGTGGCTGAGCAGGGAAAGCCTTGCTTGTGCCCTCGTGTCACGTTGCTATCCCTTTTATTTTCTTTGTGATCACCGCTGGAAATTTTGTCCGATTAGAAGAAACTTTTACCTCTATTAAGCCCCCGAATCTCCATCAAGCGTCTGATAGACTGGGCCCTAACGGCAGCCGCTTTACTTCTTTTCAGGCACCATCCATCAGGCTGACAGTGACTGCCGATGGGCCAGTCATATTGTCTATATTTCATACACAAACATCAGGCCTGCTGACAGCACTTTGCACACTCGGAAATTGCTTTTGCTGTGAGCTGAATTTCAACTAGAGCTTTTTTGCTGGCTCCATCTCTCAGTGTTTATGACCCTCAGGAGCAGAGGAACTGCTGTGAATAGATAATGCTGAAAGCACTCTTGTAGCACAGAAGGTTTCATGTCTGAAGTATTTAATGTTTACAGCAAATTTGGTGTTTGTTAATTTGCATTTTTATTCATTCCTTAAAGAACTGTCACCTTATTCTTCTGCTTGTCCTCCGTACAGATGTGTGGCAATTTCTGCGGGGAGGACAGCGCCCATGGGGTGGGGGGAAAGGCGAGAGGAGGTGTTAAGGGGAGGGAGGAAGGCTGGGTAGAGCTGCGRAGTGCTCCGTGGCTTGGGCAGCACATCTGAAAAAGGCTGCTTGGGAGGATGGGGGGAAGTATAGGCTCGTAATCAGGCAGAGCTACCCCCCTGCTCCAAGTCGGAGTAATTACAACAGATAACTCATCATCTGTTTAAACATCAGCTATGCCAGCACACAGGGAAGAGGCTGCAACCTGGAGGGATCGTGCCTGCTTGTCCTTTCCTTTTAAAGACCAGRCAAATTAATTTCATTACCGGAAAGGAGAGCTCCCTGCTAATCATGCACCCCCTCCGGCATCCGAGTTGTATTTCTTACTGGGTTAGAAATGCTCGTGCTGAACTGCCAGTATTATATTTATGCACATATGCTGGCTAGCACTTAGCTCTGTAAGGGTCAGCCTGTGTCTTTATGCCAGGGTGCATGTTTTTACCGGAAAGGGAGCGAGCTTGTTTTCACCTCTGTATGTGTTCCTTGCTCTCCTTGCAAAAGCGTGTGCCTAGATATCACTCGGCAGCTGAAGGGTGGGTGGGGAGGAAATAAAGATGGCTGTTTAGAAAGTTGTGCAGCAGTTTCAGCTGAACTATGCAGGTCACATAGATTAACCTATCCCTACCGAATGCTCCCCAGGCAATCAGCATGTTCTGGCCGGCCAAGCGATTTTATAAGGACTGTAAAGAATGTACAGAGACATATTCCCGTAAAACCATCTCTTACCTGAAAGCTCAATGAGCCATGAAATTCAGGAAAAGAACAGCCATTTCTTGGGAAAATGTAATATTAAGTGTCTCAAAATTAAACCCCAAGCTAGTATATTCTTGATGTGTGGCTAGAGTAACCTATGTTCAAGTAACATTAAAGAGAAATTGTCAGAGTAAAAATCCCATGTTAACAGGAAGGAAAAAACACCCTCAGACTTCCCCTGTTATCAAGAGCAGCTTATTACATAGGTGGTTGAAAATGAAAGATTTAAAAAGTTTTATTTATCCTTGCAGTTATCCTAATGGCTTTTTTTTCTGCTTTGGACAATTTTCTTGCRTGGAGAGAGCTGGAGACTCGTCTAGCCAGTTTGTCGGCATGKGTGGTTGGWTGGTTGATTTTTATTGTCATACACCAGCTCAATGATCTTCTCTTTAGTTTGCAAGCCATAAAGGACAGCATTTAATCTCTGTGTTCTTTTTTTTCATAAGACCTGAGTGGCGTTTGTGTTAGTGTGGGGTTTTTTGGAGGATGGGGTGGTATTTTCCTATCCTTTTATGCTTTAGTTTTTAAATAGATCCTGAACGTTGTGCCTATAAGTATCTGCCAGGCGCCTCTATTTCCAAAATAATTTAGCTACATGAAAACTGTGGAGCAAAGCTGATTTTCAGGAGACTTTTTTTTTTTTTTCCTTCATAATCTCTTGTATGACCTTTTGCATGACTACTGTAGAGATATGGGAATAGAAGTAGTATTCCCTGCATTGATTTAACCTGAGGTAAAAAGCATTAAATACAAGCAAGGGTGGTTTCCTAAGTAAACAGCACAGTTTCAAATAACAGGYTACCAGGATGTTCGTATAACAATAACTGTTGTGCTTCCCTCCTGCAGCCCAGGGAGAGGGAGTTGTGTCTGGGTGTGTAATCACGAGTTATTTGTAATGCAGTTCCTGGGAGCTCCTGTTCTGATCAACATCCCGTTGCATCTGCATTTACCATACACTAGGAGAAAGCGTGTCCCCCATCACGAGGTTGTGATTTATGAAGATGAGGCAGACACGCATTCTGCAATCCCTGTTATATAAGTGAGAGCTGAGAGGAGCTGAATGACTCGTTGAAGGTCAAATGCAAAGCCTGTTGCAGAACTGAGAAATCAGTGCACGTATCGTTTCCTGATACGGAGGCTTCCTGCTCCTTCCACCTCTGGTGGCTTGGGAACAGCTGGGCCAGAGTCTCCTGGAGCCAACATCGTAGCAGAAGTACTGTGAGACAGCAACCTTCGGTGTGTGATAAATGAGCCCAGTGACTTGGGCACTCTCATAGAAAAAAGAGCCCTGTGGGAATATGCACCCAGTTAGCTGATGCCCTTACCTCCAGTGAAGCAGAGCAGGGCCAACATTGAGTTTGTGCTGGAATGCTTCATATTTCCACCTTAAAATGGAGTAAGGAAGGTACACAGTGCAGAAATGTAGAAAATAGCAAAGCATGTAGAACAGCTTGCCTGAAAAAAAAAAAGAAAAAACAAACCAGTTTCTATCTTCTTTTCTTGTATCCATTGGTGGTAGGAGTTGCACTCAACAATGAGAATCTGTTTCCARTAATTATTCCTTATCCTCAAGAAATATGGGGAGAGGAAAGAACTTAATTACTTTTTCSCTGTGTGTAACTTTTGCAGTCAAAACCTGTATCTTGGCCACACCTGAAAGTGGGGCCTCACTTAAAAAGACCTCCAYGTAGTAGATGGAGCCTTTGCCTGTCATGTCAGCACAAACAGGAGCAGCAGTGTAACGGAGAGAAATGGAACGTGYCGGTTGACTGCGTCCGACCTCCTGCGTGACCTTGGGCGCGCTGTTTTGCCTCTGGGTGCTTCAGCGTGCCAAGCTGCAATGTGACACTGATAAAGGTAATTTGTGAGCTGTTGTAAGACCTGCTGAAGATGAAGAGTGCCATGGGGAGCATCGGCAATTGAAAAGGGCCACAGTTATCTGTGGTGCTTATGGAGAGTTGTTCTGTTAGGGGTGCTGTGGTGGTGGCTATAGCACATGGAGGTAGATGAATAGATGGGGAATCTGTCTTGGAGCCATGTGTATGATTTCGCTACAGGAAATTTGACATTGTTCCTGAGCCGTATCTGGCGGCAGTGCGGATGAAGGGGAAGAATGCACAGCTATTATACGATGTAAGTTATGATGGGCTCTACTGAGAGGGAGAAAGAATACAACCACTTAACTCTTCCCTTTGATAAATCTGCACATGGCCGTTAGAACATAAACAGTTGTGAAGCCATGAAAAAAGTGCTTGGTGATGGTTTTTATCAACTTCCAAGCTCCTCACAGAGCAATAAGTGATTTTTTGAGAGTCATGGGGACTTGGACTCTCAGAAATGGCTATCTACCATACCAAGCAGCATGATAGTCTAAAGCAATAAAATATCCTCCAGACATATAGGATGCGYGACAGGCTCAACCTTGATGTGGCATCTCTTTAGGTACTGCTGGAAGGAGAGGACACAGTTGAGGAGCTRCTCTGCTGCTTTCTTCTGTCTCTCTCTCCCCCTCTCTCCTTTCTCCTTCCTCCCTCTTCATGGTAGCCATTAGGAAGCAATTTTCTTCTGTTGTTGTGTGATCCCTAGAAATGAGCTCATAATCTGACCCTTGTTCTCTAGGTAAGGACAAGAGCTTTTCAGGGGTTTTGGGCTGTTTGGTGGTGGTGATCATGGATTTTCYTTTTCTCCAACCTTGTTTTGGTAATATCTGATATTTGTGGCTGGATGCACATCTATAATGCATATATGARATGGCAGCAAGTCCCATAGAAGAATTGTTCTGCTTAGGAACGTTGGATCCTCACGTCYTCCCCTCCCCTCCAACATACACTTGGACATGTGTGCCCATGCTTAATCTGTAGTGAAAATATCACCTAAAATCTCCTGAGAGGATTTCTGTGATCCTTTCAGGATGCCCACTGCACCRTTTCGATTTTAGGTTAATAATTTCTAAACCTCTGAGATTACTTGGCAAGTATGTATGGCAAACTTTTTTCCCCATAGATAAGAGATAATAACTTACTTCCGTGTCAAAAATGTAAGTAAATTTTGCTACTTCATTACTGATCTTTATATTGTCATTTATTGTRGAATCATCAAGAAAATAAGTTTGTCATGGAAGGGAGACCTAAAGAGGTGTGTAATTCTCATGATTTGTTCCTCCAGAGCATTCCTGGTTATTGATATATTCTGTCAGTTAAGATTTACATCATTGATTAGTGTGATTTAGAGTGTCATGGCTTCACATTCTTTGAGCCTTTCTAGCAAAGCAAGCAATTTAAAGTCATTGCATGTGATACTAGATTTCAAAGCAGTAACTCAGCTGCAGTGTTATRTTTGATCCAGCATTTACTGCCTACCTAATATAACAACTGGCAGTTTATAAACTTTGAGATTAAAATGATGAGAGCTTTTGAAACTCATATAATAGTAATGAGGAAGTGTGTGGATGGTGATGACTTTTTTTTTTTTTTTTTTCATTTTCCTGCAGCATGTTCAAGTGTTTGGCAGACCTTGGGTCTGTTCACAGGTGTCTGTCCAAGCCATGAAGTGCAGATTGGCTCTTGAACTCCATCTAGGCAGAGAGTTCAGAGTTGAAGGGTCTGTTTTGAAGACAATTTTATGCAATCTGAATATCTACCTATCTGCAGTGCATCTCTGCTCAGTGTGTGAAAGTGAGCTGCATTTTTTATTTTCTTTACGCATCGTGATTATACCAATTATCATAATATGGGTATTTATTGTCCTGTCCCTAACAATGCCACAAGATACCAGATTGGACAGACTTCAGGTCAGGCTGCATCAGGCAAACTTCAGATTCCTATCTGCATCCACACTGTTCAGGAACAGGGCKGAATCTCTGTCTGTACCCCTGGAATCACAGACTTTCGTACCCTGAATTCTCATAGTGGATATTCTGCAAAGGTTGTCGTGCCTGGAACTGTGCCTTGACTTATCAAATATTACACTACCTCTGCTCCCAGAGAGCTAAAATTTCCCCAGGTCCTTCCATATAGCCTATCTGTAACATACCTGTTGACATGAAAACACAAGTTTAAAAAAATGTAATTCATAGGAAAAGTCTAATTATTTGTGACATTTCATCCATCATGTCCTAAGCTTCTCCAGAGGAAAGTAGTAACATTTCGTCTCCTTGACAGCAAACAACACACTGACGGACTGAAAAATGTTCTGCTGTATTTTGAACTGCAGCATTTGTAAGTAAAGAGCAACTGCAGAATAAATAGCAAGAGTAAAGAGCAGGAACCCACATAAGTAGGGGGCAGAAGCTTGGAGAGCTTTCTAAAAGCTTTCTCCTGGATTAAAAAACAAAACAATCCTTCAGAATAACCACAATTCTCTGGGTAAGCAATCCTTTGGARAGCATCTGTATAGCAATAGTGCCCAGCCTAGTGTTCAGTGTCTTRCCTGGTGGTCACTTGTGTTTCGTGCTGCCAGGGTGGACATCACAGCCTAGTGCCTTTTGTGGAGAGCCRTGAGGCCTTGTTGGAAGCTGGCGCTGAGATTTCCCCCTTCCCTGTACTTCCACACTGTAAAAGGAATGTCTGTGTGATCTAAAGGGCAGAGAAGCAGGGCAAGTTCATTCAAAGATGATACTTAAACATCTTAAGCACTGCAGTCAGTTTGTACCCAAACTGASTTTTCTGAGGCCTTTGAGTCCTGATTTCTTTTTCTCTAACGTTGCAAGCTAGCTAAATCTCCATTAATGTAATAACATTAATTTCCACTCTGTCTTCTCTTTCTGCATTGTTACTGTTAGATTTCAAACAAACATTGGTAACCATCTGGTCATGAGTAACTCATCTGTTTTTAYGCTGATCTTGTAGTTTTGCCTTCAGAACTAGATGTCTGGGCTCCAGAAACTGCAAGTCTGATGTGCTTCAAGAAAAAAAATTCAACTTCCTACACACATTCAGATATTTAATTCCCACTGTTTCCTGGACTCTCAAACGGGTCAGGGTCTCTTCCATACCTCCAGAATCAGTTGCCTATGAAACCTATTTTTTCCATCCATTGGTTGAGTCTGAAGTTCTTTTGTGAYGGTCTATACATATAGCTCTTGAGCTAATATCCTATTGATGGATCTTATGTTTGCCAAAGTTAGTCATTTACACAAASACTGAAAGAAAGCAAAAGTATAATAATCTCAAATGGGATATCAGCTGAACCTTCTATGTGGGAAGTCTGATGGAGAATAATGAGTTGAAACAGGTTGRAGTTGTTGATCTTCCTTTTTTCATCTCATGTTTTAGAAGAAAGCCTTTATAAGGAGATGCTGACAGAATATTTCTCCTTTTTTTGATTCTGAAGACCATTGTTATTTGAGGAAAAGGCAAGTTTATGTAGCTGTTCCTAATCTTTCATAGCAAGTAGACTCTCCCATTTCCATTCTTTGTTTCTTTCTCTCTCTTTTTTCTCCCCCTTTTTCTGTTATGCACACGCACACACAAAAAAAAAAAAATCTCAGGAGTACATCATGAGCCAAGCTGTATTTTCTGTTTATTGCCACCAGGTTAATAACAGTAATGGTGCGAGGAGAAAATGAAGTGTTATGTAAAATCCTGCATTGCAGATTTTGGTGCTGATGCAAAGAGCTCAATAAAGTGTAACACTTTAATCATGGAGATAAAAATCGCACAGCAGCTTCACAGTCTTCCAGAGCCTTAAGATGCAGAGCCTTAAGACAAAATAGAAGTGGGAGAGAAACAGACAACATTATCGAGTCCCAGAAAAGTTAGGAAAGAAAACAACCCATTTTCTTTTCCTGTGATGCTTTGATTCAGTCTTTGTATTCACAAGATAAACAACTGAAAAAGTGTGTGTATGAATTTCCTGGTATTAGAGAGAGCAAAATGCCACAGCCTTATACACAACGCGGTGACATTTACAGGAACCTGGGAACCTTTTAGAAAAGCAAAACAAATGACCCCTCCCACCCCAACAGAAAAAAACAAACAAACTATGCTATAGATTGAGATTTTTTTGTTTGTTTGTTTTTCAAGCAGCCCAGCATCATGATAGGTGTGTTGGTCTTGAGAATGGTTTCTGCATGATAGCGGAGGAGTCAAGTTTAGATGCTACTTGTACTCTGGATCTTTTCCTGCTCTCTGAGCTTTGTGTCTCTGCTTCCTAGCTGCAGTTTAAGATTATAGTCCCGTGAAATGATGGAAAATAAAGTTTCACTGGGTGGGGAAAGGATGAGCTGGTCAGCTCATGGTGAGGCACCTGACTATGACTGTATGTAGAGTTTATTCTTCTTGCACAAATATATAAAAAAAAAAAATGCACAACTTGAGAAGATGGATATGATTTCTTATGTTTGTTCCGTTTTGCCAAAAAAAGGTGGGGAATACCTGATTTGAGGGCAGCAAGAATATTCAAGGTGAGTCATAACAATTGCTTTGCTCCTGGTACTTAGAAGCAGAGTGGCTGAGTTTATTTGGGGGAATCTCTGTCTTGAGCCTAGTGACTATCTGGCCACTCCTGTCAAGTGCTTGTCCACACCAGGGAGGTGTGGTGTCTGCGGAGGAGCTATTCCAGGAATTTAACATATTCTRTGTGAAAGGAAGGTTTTAGAAGGTGCTGGACCTTTTGCACATCAGCTGTCATCAGCTTGAGAAGCACAACAGCCAGCTGAGCTGAGTTGTCCTGTACTCGGGTGAACAGGAGGCAGAGGGCTGTGCCTTATCCTTGTCCCAAGGTCTCGGTGGGTCCCAGTGAACCTGAACCTTACATGTTTGCAGACCATTAGCACTGCCTGTTTCAAGCTACCTACTTATTCCTTTGAGTGAGTTTCAAGGTTAATTCAAGAGCAAGCTGAAGCTTGGAGGGGCTTGAAGGTAACTCAGACGGGTTAATGTTTCCACCAGCTGAAATAGCTGTGTGTCTGGAGAGACCCAAAGTTTGAGACTGCTGGTTTGAACAGTTCCTGCCGAGCCAAACGGAGGCGTGTGTATTAGTGGGTTTTGGTAACTGATAAACACTGTCATCACTGCTTGCCTATGATATGTCCATCATAAAGAGTACCTGATTGCATGGCTGGCTTAATCCATACAGTGTCAAAGCTGACATTTTATATTACTTTATATCCTCTTGTCCAGCTAAGTTCACTTGTGTGGAATTAACAGATGTCAGGATTGTACGTTGTGGACATGGCTGCCAAGGAAATGCATGTAAATGAACTGCTTTTTGTAGTATGTTAGAGATGGCTGTCTAAGAGGTGACTAATGGAGTTTCTCTAACTCAGGAGAGTGTGAGAAAGAGCTGAGGAGTGAATCAAATTGACATCGTTTGGAGGTCAGAGCTTTATCATAATGGTTTCCCTGGAGTACCTGCCTTTTTGCTATGTGTGTTTACCAGAATAAGCTCTGATTTCTGCAGGTATATTACAATGTTGGTTTCCTCTTGGTGCAGCTCTATTAATGGCTTGGTGATCCCAGGGTTAGTCTTCTCATTTGGAGTAAAAGATCAGGAAGGCTTTTATGAAATGTAAACCTTGAAGGACAACAGATGTGGTGACCTTGAGCTCACTTAACTTGCTCTTGAAGGCTGGAGGCAATCAGATGGGTTGGACCTAAACAAAGTAAAAACAAGGCAGTTAGAGCATTAAGAACCCARACCCTCCTGTGGAATGAGCCTCACTGCAGAGCAGACCTGTACTGTGAGCCAGAGGCCTGGTGGCCTCGTTGGCCTGGTGGCACCTGCATCACACACCTGGATCTCCTTTCAAAAGAAACCACATATGGAAATGACCCACCTTGGCTTCTCTCTGTCATGCTGGATATGTGGCCAGCAGAGCACAGTGGCACAGCAAGCACCACACAGCATAGCTGGCCACAAGGCTGGGCACAGCTGTAGAGACCCAAGCCTGGGGATGAGGCACTGATCGTYCTTTTCTCAGGTCGGTTCCTTCAACCCAGTTATCGACCCATCGCTCAGAGGTGATGTTCCTGGTTGTTCAAGTAGAAGTCTGAGGCTGGTCCTTCATTCTTTGCTACAGATGGCTAAGTATGAATGTATTCCTTTTGTGAAGTGTGAGTTCTCAGACAGGTACTTCTGATACTCCYGCTCCTGTTTTGTTTCCTGCTCTTTCACCCCCACCCCTCCACACAGTTGATTTATACAGTAATTCTACATGAATCATCTGGTTTATTCTCTTGGGGGGGATGATATACTAATAGATCAAGGAGCTGATTGAGCTGAAAAAGAGTTACTGTTCTCCAAATAATTAGACTTTCTTGCCCAACCGATCATGACAGAGACATTCAGCAACCTGTGGCCAGCATAGCTCATGGTACTGAGTGTGCCTGGAAATGAATGGGCACCAGTGGGTCAGGGAAGTGGAAATGAGGGAGGTTTTGAGCCTGGCTTGGTGGCCAAAAATGCATGTGTGAATGCGGGGTTAGCCTGAAATAGGACTTAAATACTTTCTGAATGAAAGGAGTGGGAGTGTGAGTACTTGGGGATTAATTGACATAGGTAATCCTTTTAATTTGGGAAGGGTCAGAAATGCTGATCTATCTATGCTGATAATCTTTTGCTTATTGCAAAAGCAACAGATACCTTGCACGTTTTGAGAGTGACAGAAAGGAGAACTTGCCTAAAACAGAGAAACCAGAGTGATGATGGATGGATGGACATTCAAATATACTTTGGGAGGGTGAGGCAATGCTTGAGACAGAAAACCAAGAGATCAGAAACACGATCTGTCTGAAGCTTTAAAAAGACCACATTTGTCTCCTTTCTCATTTATTTAGAATGGTTTTAATACTGCATAATTATGGACCTATTCTAAATCTTTTTATTAACTCTCATAAGCAGCATATCTCACGTGTTAAACATCCACAGTTGTACCAGCAAGGAAGTCAGGATTGTTCTAGCATTGAAATCTCCATAATACTTTTATTTGCTTTAATATTCAGCTAGATAACGACCCACTGTACATCTGGAAATGTAGATGTGGTTTTAAGGGAACTGCATTTGGCATAATCTGCTCCTTGGGGACAGGGCACAAGGAGATCACAACCTCTGGACTCAGCTGTTGAACAAATCCCTGCCAGGCCTAATAGCCAGTGCTCCTTTCCCCTTGATTAGCTGGGTCCCCATCACTGCTGAGTTGAACATTTTTCACTTAATGAATAGTTCCCAGAATGCAAATTCACCTGTTGTCCTTCCACTTAGGAAAATTGAGAGTTTTTAGTCTTTTGTACTCCGCATTCAAGAGATGAGAGGGGAAAAAAGCACCTAAATGCCTCCATTTAAATGTAAATTTTGACTTTTCACGTCTGACTAAGTAGGATGTTTGTTTTTATAAACAATATATATAAATAAAAGCCACGGAATTGAAAGAATAAAATCCCTCTCTTGTTGATATTGATGTATTTTCCACATAGTAATCYTTGCTCTCATCATGTTATGTATTTTTCTGTTCCTTTTTACTTTAAAACTAATTTTGCTGTGAGAACAAGAACAGGCGATCATTAGGAGGAAATACTCTGTCGCTGGCTTTYGCAGAGAAAACATGCCATCTGCCTAATGTGTTTCATCTTGTGTCAGCCYAAGATGTGTTGTTTAGGTTTAACATGCCAGTCACTAGCCTAGAGAGAGTGCAGGCAGCAGCTCTGACACATATCCTGGCTAGGACTCTGAATCCTCCCTGCCTTTCTGAGTCTCTGCTCTCTCTGAAATAGGCCATGAGGTTTTGGGGAAGAAAATGCTGTTCTGATCACCTGCCATGTGCTCACATTAGAAACTGAGAGGCATTTGTGCAAGATAGTTAAGTGGTTTGGGAAATATTTTTGGTCTTTATCATTCTACACTGTTGAGAAAGACCCAGCCAAGGCCCACCCTGGACACAAGGTGTCTCAGATAGACATACTACATGGAGCTGATGGGTTAGTGGTTGATGATGGGATAGTCTCTCCTTGGTGGCATCAGACAGGGAAAGCAACACCTTTCTCTGTTCTTTGAGGGAAAAGCTGGAGACGCCAAATGACGTAGGGTCATATAGAGACCTGGACTTGGGTCCCAAAAGCAGATTAACCATGTTATTGAGAACTCCTGCTGACCGCCTTTCTGGAGGTAACTCAGTTGGCACAAGCTCAGCTCCTTKGTAAAGCCTTGGGCAAGAAGCATCGTGTGAATTTGAGGTCAGGACATATGTCTGGACTCAGTGCTGTGGTTAGAACGTGATGGTGGCAGTGCTTCAGAAATGGGCCTGTTRTGTTTATCAGATGTTTCTTCTTTCAGCCACAGACATTTTCCCAATAAATGGATAGTGTGTGTCTCAGCTGGGTAAATGTAGCTGGTCGCATTTTGTTAYACAGTGTGTAATAAAGACTTTAGCTTATTTTTTTTTATTAAGAAAAGAAGTTGGCAGACAGCTTTAAATGTCTGCCTAAGGACAAAACGAACTGAGTTTTGTAGATAGCTGCTTTTTTTTCTTAATAAATAAATAAATGGAAAGATTTTTATGTTGATAATAAAAATAAYGAATGCAGAGCTTTTTCCACTAGTGCCTGGAGACATGGACAGATGTGGGATTTTGAAGGGATAAAGAATTGAAATGTGTTGGCAGGTAGCTGCTATAAAAATGACTATCCTTCCTGCCTCTTATTACAGACCAACATCCACAAATGGAGAGTCTCTRAGAAAGGTGCCGATGATGGGATCAGGTTCCAAACATCAGAGATCAGCAGAAACCTCCTACCTTCAGAGAAATTTTAAGTTAAAACAAGGTGGTTGAGAAAACTGGAAGCTTTATTAGTGTATGCTTCTGGACTTTCTCCAGCTCAGAAAATACTGTTGTGTGTGGGTGTGCCGAAGGGAAGAAACTGCTGGGGARAATACGGAGCAACCGAGCAACTTCAGAGAAAGTTTGGTTTGCCTGTGAGTTTTCTGTCGAAGTTTTGTGTGGACACGTTCTGCTTCCAGAGAGCTTTCACTGAGCTGCCATTGCACATGTGTGGCTTGTGTCTTCTTGCGTGGTCTACTGAATAACAGGGTAAATTATGTGGTGTTCCTTTAGTTGCCTTGATTGGCAGAGCCAGAGATACGTCTTTGGAAAGGCCAGGTCAGCTTTGTTGTGTTTTCTGCCGTGAAGAAGACAGGGCAGATGTCACTCCTCTTTACATCATTATGAGGTTGTGCACACCATCAGCTAATATGTTACATTCTGTGATTCATCCAATTATGAAGAAATGTCATATTCTGACATTTTGACATTTTCAAAAAGAAATATGTTGGTATTTCTTTCTTATCTGAGTTATTCTATGTAAACCAGCTAAGCTTTAGATTATTCCATTGAGGGGTGATAAAACAAGCAAACAAAAACAGTGTACAGTGCATTGAACAGCTATTAGTGTAGTTAAATATCTTTTTTTTTTCTTTAAAACAGTGATATCCTTACACTGAAATGCTTATTGTCTCTTCTTTTGGCATCAGACTATTGATTAGAAACTCTGCAAATGATGAAAATATGTAAATTCAGGCATATCATTTCTTTGACTTAAGCAAAATTAGTGGCAAGGGATTCTTTTGCTCTACTTCTGCTYTACTTTAGGACTAAATCAAGGAGCCATGCTAGAAGAGTGATCAGATTTGGCTTCCTCTCTGGCCAGTGAACAGAGAGGAAGAGATCTCCAGAGTGATCCAGATCTTAGYGGTTTTATTCACTTGTTAAAAGACCTATATCTCTCCATAGCACAGGGTCAAAGACAGATTTTGTGTGTGTGTGTGTTATCAGAGGGCGATAGCCATTTAACTATGGGGGAGCTTAAAACTTCTACAGCAAGCTGGACCTGGAAAAGAAGGATTATAAGATTGAAGTAAGTAGACTTAAAGAAATCAGGCAATTTGTCCAACACCAGATCTACAAAAATAATTAGAACAGGAGGCTAGCTCCTTAGCCCAGACTGAAGAAAAGACCACTCTTGATGCTAGTATGTCTGTTTTAGTTGCTGGTGACAGCTAAGTTGATGTACAACATATTTAGACTTTATCTATTACTTGAATTGCCTGTGTCTTTCAAAAGATCTTGACAAACCAGAATTATATTGCTTCACAATGGCATCAGATTGTAGGGCCAATCTGTTGGAGCCGTCAGTAAAGTATGCTACTGAATTGGCTAGTCATTCTAGTGTTTAATGTAACTCACAACTTGAAAACAGTATGTGGACCATCAGTGCTGATGCAGCATTTAGGAGAGCAAGGATCAAACATTGACCTGATATACCTACAATTCAGAGCAAATTGCTTTTCTATCTGTTGTAGACAGCTCTAACATTTACAGAGGCAAGAAGGATGAAAAACAAGTTTAAAATGTTTCTTGCTTTTCAAAGATTGATTTTTTTTTTTGTTTACATACACATGCTTATAGATGTGTGCATATATATGTATGGAAGGTAAAGAAAAATAAACAAACAAACTCTATCCTGAATCTCTCTGTCAGCTATTGCCAGTGTGGATCAGCTGCCACTGTATGGGACAGGAGATGTCCTTCCTCAGAGTCCTGCAGTAGATTTGTTTATTTGTTTAATTATGTGCTTCTGCATTCCCTTCAGATTGCCATTCTTCTGATTATTTTTTGTATCATTTTGCTGAATCTCAAGTCCCTGATGTTATGTGAGATGAACCTTCTTTTTTTTCTGTAGAAAATCATGGTCCCAAGTATGTGCTTGCAAGGAGTACAGTATCTTTGAGACCTTGTGACTGTGTTTAKAGCCACAGTTAGCCATCCTGCTGTCTGGATTGACAAGCAGAATMCAAGGTGACATTGCCTTCAGCAGCACTGTAACCTGTTGACCACTGAGGGTTGGGGAATATTCAAGGGGGAAAAAGTTTCAGATAGATACATCTGATGATGGTAAGTGCCTTGCAAAAGGCACAATGTGTTGTGCTTTGAGCCATAAAAGAAGATCTTTCTAAAATGGCCATTGCATTTTAGCTTTTCTAGTACTGTATAGATAATAAATACTGCTAGACGTAAAGCACAGAGAAAACATTCTGCAGTTTGACGCAAAATGCTCTGCTGGTCTGTAAGGTTGAACTGTGTCTGAGTCAGTAAAATCTGAGAGMGCCTTTTTTTCCAGCTGAAGTTGACTCTTGGCTCAAAAAGAGAATATTAGGGACAACTCTATTTTTTAGTATGCTTGCCCACTCCCAAGTAGCTGTCTGGTGTACAGTCCTAGTCTCTTCCTGCATTGCTTTATTGCTGTTTATTAATAATCTTGCTTGGGTGTGTTTGTTGCTTGCACTAGTACAAGCAAAGAACAAGAAGGCAGGATAAGACTGGACAGCTTGGCAGTCAGCATTCAGACATACTTATTTTATTCTTACTCTGCATAATTCTATGCAGAATTAGAACAGCTACAGATCATCTCATAAGTCCAGCTAGTCTGATTTTATAGATGCATTCCATGTAGCTCGAGGGAGACACCCTTTGATGTCCAGTTTCTAGTAACTGTTGGTTTAGGGGCTTGTTGAGCTGAAAGCCCTGCTTCTGSCAATGTGTAATTTGGGGGGTTTCTAATCAAGAATTTGTGTCGTCTTCTTTGTGTAATAGCATGATGTTTTTGGTTTTTTTCTGTGAATTTGTCTAATTGATCTTTGAGCTCTCTTGGACCTTGGCCAATATGCGGTGGCAGAAAGTTCCACAGTGTAAATATAAGCTAGCTTAAAAGTCACTTCATTTGCCTTAGATGTTCTGYCTGATGACTTTGTATTCTGCCAGCTGTTACTTGTTTAGTGAGAAATATTGAATGCTATCATATTTTATTTGAGAGATTAGAAYCTGGTTGCTTTAGAGTTTGACTTGACTACATACGGTTGGCCCAAATGGAATGGTCTATAGGAAATTAGAGAACAGGGATTCATCATTCCTAGCCAGTTGGTTTGAGTCTACCATTGCCTTTGTAACTAAAGGAGGAACATGTATTAGCTTGGGCCTTATAAAGACTCTGTACCTTGGTCAGGAGGTTCTGCAGAGGTATAATTAAAAGTTATCAGTAAAATGCAAAGCCATTAACAAAGCTGTGAAGTGAATAGTTGAACAGCAACTCTAGGACATAACATAGTTTCAGATATAAAAGGAGCAATTAATGAAGTCTGAAGAAATTAGATGGTTTGCCTATGGTTACACAGCCAGCAAGGGACTGCCTAAGGAGCAGTCCCAAGCAGTGTCTAATCCCCCAGTACAGCTGCTGGGAGCATTTTGGCTGGGCAAACTGTCAGAAACAGGGCAATGTCAATTTGAATGCCTATACAAAAAATATCATTTAGATATTTCAACTTGTTAAATCCATTTTTCTTTAGTTATTAGAACAAGGTGATTTTTTTTTGAAGATTTCCTTCCTGCCCACACCCAGAGCTATTGATTCTTTTGCCACAGTTTTCCTCCTTGTCTCTGACAGTGGGCGAGATAGGATTTAGGGACCGTGCAGCAGGTCAGAGATGGGCAGAGCCAAGTTCAGGGTGAGCTTATGCTGGGAGGCCCAGGTCTGTCCCAATGCTTTACTCTAATTATGCAGCACCTGGAATCTTTAGAAATAAAGAAATCAGAAACCACATCTCAGAGTGTACCCACGCATTTGTTCATATCTAAAAGAGAAAAGATGAGACAGAAGAATGACTCTCCGTGTTCAGACACACCCTTAAAATTTTGCCTTGTGGTCAGGCAAGGAGTGTATTTCCTCCTTCCTATTCATCTGGGGCAAAAGTTATACAAGAATTCTCTATGCAGGTGACCCCAAAGTCTTGTCTAAGCTTAATCTGGGTCTTGAAATTGTCTCTTTCTCCCCTCTGTAATTTAATATGCATTTGAACAGAAATGGCTTTTTGATGGGGCCTTTCACCTCCAGGTCACCCTTTCAAATCCAATTCAGGCCTGTCGTGACCAAATGTTACTACCATCTGACGGCTCCTCTGCGTCCTGTGTGAATTGTTGGCTTCAGTCCAGGAGCTGGTGGACAGGTGCCTGAATTGCAAAAACTGGCAGAGCTGACATTAACTGGAAGTCTCTGCAGAGGGGTCAAAGAGTGAATCAGCCTGGCGGATGAATTAATACTCCCTCTGTATGCAGTGTAATGCTTTATATCTTCAAAGTGCTTTACAAACGTCAGCTAATCCTCAGGAGGTGTTGTTACCTGCACTGGCAGGTGAGAGAAGCAAGCAGACAGACTAAGAACCAGGATCTGAATATGCACGTTGCTGGCCCAATCCTGTGCCAAAGCTATGAGTTTACATTGTTAATGCTTTCAGACCTACTGACGGGCACACTGGAGCAGGGTTCAAGCCTACTGAGGGGTGATCCATGTTTTTCTTCTGTGGATAAAAACATTCTTCAGTATTTTAGGCAGGCAAGACAGCAACACTGTTGGACATGCCATTCCTCTGCCATTTGAAGCTGTGGAGCAAATACCATGTTGTTACAGTCTCTATCCTCCTTGAAGTGCTAATGGCCATGTTGAGTCAGGTCAGGTTATGACTATCTTTCTGAGTATCATTAATCTGAGTAAGAGTTTACCGTGCAATCCAATGGGTAAATAGTTTTAACCGGCAACTGAGTTGGGGTGGTCAGCCCCAAAAGACAACCGCTTTCTGAACATCAGTGAAACAATCTGAAAAAGAATCCATGGAGAAACTGTCATGAAGATGTTGGTTGTACATCAGGGTTTGCAAGCTGCTKTTGTGAGAATTTACAAAGGGCTAGCACAATCTGGGGGAGGCAACTGCGTCTGCCCCTGCAGAGTGGTTTAGGGCACTGAGCAGGGTTCCCTGTGGGGTAGAGAGGCCCCTGTCTGGTGCTGTCCAGCTCTGTTKGCTCCTGAACGTGTGATTCTGCATGGCCAGTTTTTCTTCTTTTTGCATAATATCATTTGCTTACAGCTTCTGTTGCCACTACTGCAGGAGCTACCAAAATAACACAGTGGGCTACTGTATTTGAAGAAGGATAGTTGACATTTTTGCAGGTTTTTCTTTTGGGAGATCCTGGGTTTGAGGAAGTCTCTAGGAACCCCTGTTATGGGTAGCTGTGAATCTATTCTGAACCCAAAGGAGCATGCTCCTTATCTGGTGCAAACTGTTGCAGGTCCATTAGCTTCCAACAGTGGCTGAGCAATGAGAGAGGGAAGTCTGCCTGGAGGCTGTTGTGTTCTCTGCCACTAATGACAAGTCATGGTTTTAATGTCTTGTGTAAACTCCTTTCAGTGTTTTATCCCATCCCCCATATGAAATATCAGAGTGGAGAAGGTTTTTGGACTCTCTCTAAACCAATTGCTATGCCCAAGAATTAATAAAATCCATATTGAAGTGACAGCTGGTGGACAGAGCTGGCTTTTTCCTGCATCACTTTCCTCTCTAGTGGCCCATGTTCTGGGCTCAATGCACATTTATCCTTTTATTACAGCTTTTATTGTTTTGTTTTTTTTAAGCTCTCCATTTCCTTAAGAATTGTAATTGTACTGTTCAAAATCTAGCTTTGGTTATATCAGCAGTAGCTATTAACATCATTCTTCCCTTTTTCTGTTTAATTACTGACCTTCCAAAGGCATTCAGCTAATGAAATAAAAATGCAGGCAAGTGAGAATATATTTCCTCAAAACCATCTACATATCAACATGCACCACTTTGCTGTTTCTGTGGTAYTATTTCATATCTTGATAACGAATATGAGCTTTTGCTCTTCACCTATAGTTTCTTTCTTTTTTCCCCCTTCCTAATTTATATTTACATTTCTCAATCTATCAGAATTTAGGATGACTTAGGATAACAGTGAAAATGATGCGTCACAAAGGCTAGGWTTCAAATCAACTTTAGAGAAAAAAATTGTTTGCTTATTTATTTACTCTGCTTTTATACCACAAATGGCAAGAATAGGCAAAGACCAGTCCCTTAAAGGAAGAGAAGTGTTGTTTTCCAAAAAATGAGAATCAGACATTGTTTCTGCCAGTCCAATGAGTGATTTCTGTGTTGACACAGGTAGAAAACAGAGACCAAGATTGCTTTTGTGTTTTGTTTTGTTTTGCAACTCTCTAAGTTGGACCATTCAGGTAATTACAGCTTTACTTAAAAAGGAGAGCATAAGAGAGTAAATCTATGCTGCTGCTTGTAAGCACAAAGACAGGATACTTGAGGGAATTAAATTGCATGATGATTTTTGTAAGGCATCTGAATCATTTTGCATTCCAGCTCTAAAACAGAAAATGATGAGTTTAGTATCATATTGTAGGATGTAACTTGTAAGTCTCTCCGAAGGCATCTGTGGCAACCAGAAATGTTTGAGCCTTGGTGGTTTGTTATTTTCTCCTTAAAGACTGAAGCAAATGTGACTATGAGACTTTGAGCCCCATCTAAATTTATTCCCATTTTGCTTGTATATGTTCCTGCGTTATAAGCCACAGGGTGGGTTCTGTTGCACAGATACTGTCAGGTACCCTTAACAGAGGATWGGTTTACATTTTAAGTGTGTTTTTTATGCACACATATAACATGCATATGTACATTTATTAACCTAATTTTCCTATTAAAAATATTCTTACCTCTGAGAGAATAAATTTCCAAAGGTCAATTCTCTGCTGTTTTTCAGAAAGTTCCACCAGTTGGTGACATTATATATTTAATAAAATGTTAATACTGTGACCCTGCCTAAGTTGCAGGAGGCTGATAATTGTGTCAAAACTTCYAGAAAACCTCAGTTGAAATGTAAAACTATTATTGTATTCTTTACTCCCTTGCCCCAGTCTATGGTGTGGCACGGATTGAAGTATTTCATACCTGTAAAGAACTTCTAAATATGTATGTCTTGGACTCTCTCCTACACACAGAAAAAGAATTAGAAAGAAATATCCTTATTCTTCAGGAATATATCTTARTTATTCTACAAACAGGACTCTTTCTGTTTAGGGTACAAGGTGGCAAACTTCATATTTAATATCCCAATGACTAGACTGCTATTGTCCATTTTAAGTCCAGAATATCTTTGTGCTTGTGAATAAAAATAATTTTTCTATTAGAAACTCCTGTATTATATTAACAATGCACTGAGTTATTCTGTTCTATAATGTTTCACGTTGATAAAATAATGAATGTGATCAGAGGAAGTGTGAAACACTGAAATACGGTTCTGCTCACATGCAACAGTGTCTGGGAGTAGAACATCTGACTGGCAATTATTATAGCTATTTTTAATAACTGAGCGARTGGGATGGGCAACTGAAAATTTTGACTGTATTTGGTGGGCTGAAATATATGCAATAGAGATTTCATATGTTCAACAGGAGGGTAGGGAATAAAGAYCAGAAGAACTATTTGAAGAGTTATTGTTGACAGACTTGAGAAATGGCTTTTGGAGTTGTAATGCTGTTGYAGTGTTTGAAGTTGTAATGTTTTTGATGAATGTTTTCAGTCATTTGTCCCAATGATAAGGTATCTGTTGAACATCATGGTTTCCAAAGAAGTAATCTGAAAGTTTAATTTGTAGGTGAAGGTGATGTCTGTAAATAATTATATTAGTCCATTGCTATAATTCCTGCTATGCATCTCAATAACTTTTTATTAGTTAACATGTCCCTCTAAAGAATTGTGTCTAATTGTGCCAAAATAAATATATTGGCTTACTGACTTCTAAGGACATTTGTACTTTAACAGTGCTTTAAAAGTAGCCAGTGTAACCAAATTATCTTCTTCAGTATTGGATATTGTTATAAGAATCTACGATGTGTTCTGTTTTATGGCGATATAATGGTGTGCACCTGATCTCATCAAATTTTGTTTCTGATAGGAAAATTATCTTATGAAAATTATTATTATTTAATCTTGCTTTTAATTTCTATATGCTTAGAGARGAAGAAAAACCTGTGATATTTTATCCTGTCGATGCTAATCTTTCTCCTTAGTGTTGTATCTCTGTGTAGCAGCTGTGTGGTTTATTGAAACCATGCTCTATAGCACAGCATAATGTTTTGGCAGTTGCAAACAATGTATTGTAGTAGAGTGAACGACAATCAAATGTTCCTTTTTCTGTGAAGTATGGTCAGATATTGATATTGCATTAGCTAACATCTTAACATAGAAGAGGCTTAATAAGATGCGATATTACTCTCTCCAGGCTGTTTAATTAAACTAAACAGTTGCTGTGTATTGTACATTGGTTTTCTGCCAAGGGAAAGTAAATCTGTATCATATTAGTATTGCATACTAAATGATGTCTCCCCCCTGGTTAGAGACTGTCTAGAAGAGCTGACACTGCTGTCACATGAACTGCTTTTGTATTACACGGGACTTTCTGGTAGCTCAATATTCTCCAGCTTGACTCTGCTTCAGAAGCAGGCTTAGATGCAGGCTGGATGCAGGGCCTGAGAGTTAAGCCTTGCGTTTTAGTTACTGGGGTCGTCTTCTGCCACTGAAGGCTACCTGCCTCAGTGTCCCAACCTTTTGATGCAAGGAGAATCCTTTCCCTCCATTTTACCTTTGGCATCTGAGCTCATGGGACAGAGAGATATGAGCTTTAATGCCCAGTCACAGAGTGGGCTCTTCTTACTGGCCCCACGGTGGCCAGGTGATGGGGGTGGGTTTGCCCATGTCTGATTAGAGACCTCTTTGCTCAGCACCAGAAACCTTAAGTGTCTGGGAAACTGGGTAGCGCAGTGGGATCTGGTGARCACCTCACCTTTGCCATTGACAGCAATGGAATTAGTATCACTTATAAATCACATGAAGAAAAAAAATGGATCCCTGGATAAGAGACTTGAGAAACTTTCTTTTACAGTCTCCTGGTCATATTCCATCTTTGTAGTCCTAATGGCTTTTATTGCAGCCTCTGTTCTGACCCTGAGGACTTAGGTTTGATAACTGGAGACTTCACTTGGTGACCATTCCTTGCTCTTCTAGTTTGTTACCTGATAATCTCTGGCTTTCAGATAGGGAAAAATGAAATAAGAGGTGCCAGAGGGAGCTTTTTTTTTTTTTTTTTTTTTTCTTTTCTTCTTCCCCTCTAATGCCAAGAGACCCATGTCTGGAGACAAAGGATTAAATTTAGAGTCTTATGAGGACTTGCTTTGCAATTAAGCAGATGTGCAGAAGCTGATCCCAGAAGGATATATGGAGATTAGGAAGTTCAGTGTTGGGAATCCTGGTGTTGCATCAAATGGGAAGGTGCAAGCAGAGCGATATTGAAGGCACTTGTTTTTTGTGTTTTGCTCGGTACTG
The DNA here is from genome assembly GCA_003342815.1 of Eudromia elegans. Classification (NCBI taxonomy): domain Eukaryota; kingdom Metazoa; phylum Chordata; class Aves; order Tinamiformes; family Tinamidae; genus Eudromia; species Eudromia elegans. Next base: position 4,147,959 of record PTEX01000009.1, read on the forward strand.
GAGTGTTACAAAGCAGAGGGTGAGTAAGGTGAATTTCCAGATGTAAAGTAAGTTTGGAAAATTGAGGTCTTTCTTCTTGTAACCCAACACTCTAGTGGAAATACTGAAGAATGTCTTTTGTTTGTTTGTTTTGTTTTTATTTTCCTGCTGGCAGAAAGGATGCCTCTGTGTGTTGCACTGCAGAGCCATGCAGAGGTAGCCAAGCTAGCCCTGGAACTGGAAGGTGCATATTTTTATCGGTGTAGAGGTACTGTTCAGGCAGTGTCCTGTTSTGCATGGGTGTGCCAGCTTGCTCAGAACAGGCAGGATATGTCCAACATGGTCACCATGCTGTATCACACAGACACCCTGGATGTAAGTGGTGTGTTTAGCATGGCACTCCAATGCTGGCGCTGCATTTACATTTAAGGGTGGCAGTCTTGCATTCACAGGAGGCTTCACACATGTGACACACTTGGGACTTATGCTTAGTTTTGATTTTGTTGTTGTTTGTTTTCCCTCAACAGAAGATTAACTTGGAATTCTATATTGACATCCATGCCCACTCCACCATGATGAATGGCTTCATGTATGGGAACATCTTTGAAGACGAAGAAAGATTTCAGCGACAGGCTGTTTTCCCCAGGCTACTATGTCAGAATGCTGAAGACTTCTCTTATGTAAGGAAAGCTTTTCTTATTTTTTTTCCTCTCTAATTTATTCTTAATGATAAATTTCTCACTTATTGGTATTGTATGAAATTTATTTTAATATATCTACATGACTACGTAAATATTTTGCCATGATTAGCCACCACCTTTACTTTTACCCTTATTTTCTTCCAAAGTAAAAATGTGATTTTATGCTTTGGTATTGCACGYACGCACACAGAAGGAGGATTTTCATCTTCCGTGTTGTTAGATCTTACATTTAGCTGAATATTAGGGCTTTCAATTTCATGAGAAATGCAGGCATTTGAGTTTGTCATGAATTAGAACAAGAAGTCCAAAGGGAACCTTTGGTCCTGATTTATTGAAACATTTAATTTTGGTCAGAAGAAAAGATTGTGTTTTGATTAAGTGCATCACCTTTATTGTTTCAGAGTTTATATTATATTACATTGGTAAACCTTTTGAGTTGTATATTTAAATAATGGTATAATATCAAATAGAAGCAAAAAAAGATAAACTTGAAAAGGTTAGAAAATTTTCTATTGAAAGTTGTGACAAAGACAATATAGGCTTTTGAAATTCTTTGATGTTGTTACCATGGAAAATGGTTCTGCAATTGAAAGTCTGCAATTGCTTGATACATGTCTTGTAACGTGGAGGAAAGTATGTGTATAGTTAACTCTGTGCACTGGAAATATGCAGTAAACACCTATAAATGAGTTGAAAAAGGGAAATGTTTTTGGAATATGTTTCAAATTGGCTGAAGATTGGTTCTGCTCTTAGTTGACTGCAGTCGCATAGCAAAAACGAGGCAACCTGGACCAGAGTGTTGCACTCCATCCAGGAATGTCTCCTTGGCCCRCTGTAGCGTCTTCTCTTTTGTGCACCTCTTCCATTGAAGGCGGTGCAAGCTGAACATCTAAGCCACAAACCCGCCTTCAACTGCTTGTTTACCACCACCACCCCAACCCTCTTTATGCCCCCATGGAGCTGCCAGCTCAGGTTCACCATTCTTTGCTCTGTTTYGGTCTACATGCTCTGGGTTTGCTTGAGTAAACAGTCTTTTATATACTGTTCCTACAAGACAAAAAGTTCTTAGTGAAATGGAAAAATCTTTAGGAAAAGGACATGGCAACCAAAAACCAATCACTAAATAAGCAGGGCAGTCTCTCCCCTTTGACTCTCGCTCTCCTGTCTGTCACATCTGGCAATCAGATTCAAGTCATAGAATCATTATGGTTAGAAAAGATCTTTAACATCGAGTCCAAGAGTAAACCTTTCAACACCCTGTCTACTAAACCACATCCCTAAGTGCTTGATCTACATGTTTCTTGAGCACTGCCAGGGATGGTGACTCCACCACTTGCCCGGGCAGCCTGTTCCAAGGCTTCACCACTCTTTCCGTGTAGAAATTCTTGCTAATGTCTAACCTGAACCTCCCCTGGTGTAACTTGAGGCCATTTCYTCTTGTCCTATAGTTATTCTGGAGATCAACCCCTACCTCACTACAGCCTCCTTTCAGGTAGTTGTAGAGAGCAGTAMGGTCTCCCCTGAGCCTCCTCTTCTCCAGACTATCTAACCCCAGCTCCCTCAGCAGCCCCTCGTAAGGTGTCTGCTCCAACMCCTTCACCAGCTTCGTYGCCCTCCTTTGGACATGCTCCAGCACCTCCATGTCCTTCKTGTAGTGAGTGGCCTAAAGCTGAACACAGTACTCAAGGTGTGATCTCACCAGCACTGAGTACAGGGGGAYGCTCACTTCCCTGGTCCTGCTGGCTGCACTGTTCCCCATACCAGCCAGGATGCTCTTGGCCTTCTTGGCCACCCGCTATGTTGGACTGGATATAGATGCTGCTGGCACCTGTTCTGAGCCAATGCACCATGCGGGAAAGAACATCCCAAAGGGCTCARCACATGAGAGGGGCTTGCAAACTGCATCCCACCTATCTCTTGAGACCTAGAGCTTTCTTCTGCTGTCCCCTCAATGCTCTCCTGTCAGGGCAGCCAAGGGCAGAGATGTTGGAAAAGGAGAGAGGCACAAAGTGTCACAGAAGCAAGAGGAGTGGATGTTACTGCTGTGCCTARATGGGAAGGTTTGATGTCTTGTTTTCAGCTCCAGCTGTGTGGGTTATGTGGCTGGTTAGAGGTATCTGGGGTGAAGTATGATGCTTGAAAGAGAGGCAGGGAATTCAGACCTTCCTGCATTTTCAAAAAGAGAGGAAAAAAAATGTTGAAGATTAAAAATAGTGTATGTAAATATGCCCTATTGACTGCTCCAAGGGAAGAGGGGAAGTACATCGTTAACATTACCAGGCTGGTGTTTGAAAGTGTGGGAATGGACCACTGTTGTTACTAATTAATTTTCCAAAGCTTCAGGAGGTCTCATTTACATTGTATGCTGCTGCGGCCATTTGTTGGGATTATAATACTTCAACAGCAGCACTTCAAGTGAAAACTGGCGGCTGCATGAAGTGTTGTCCATAATTGACTAGCTCCATGTCTTCACACAGCACAGAGACAATGTTCCATTATGTTATCCATTGACAGTATCATTGAAAAGATTACTCTCCTTAAAGCATCTGTCAACCTTGATTGATTTACAAGGGACAAAGAACTGAAAAGGTTTGAAGTGCGGGTGCAATTTTTGCCACCGTTTAGCATACATAATGGTTCTCCTTTGATGTCAAAAGCTCATCTTCTATTAATAATGCAGAGGGCTTTTGAATGCAGGCTACTTGTATGGAGTTCCACACTAATAACCTACTTGCTGTGAAATGGGATTCACTTTGGAGAAGCAGTCATTTGTCTGGGTTTTACATGTTCGGAATGAATCCCGACTCAAAGGGATTTCTTTCTGTGCTCTGCATGATTGCAGCTGAGCCCTGCATGAGTTAGGGAAAGCAGGCAAATCCTAGGCTGCTCTTCCAGACAAGAATCTGGCAGAAATCACGCAGCCAGATGCAAAGGAGCATGAACAACAAGCCTAAGATGATGCGATCAAATGCCTTGTGCCGTTTTGTCTGGCAACCTTCTATTAATATACTTTAGAGTGCATTTCATGCCTGGGCTGCTTTCTTCACCTGTCATTTCCAATAGGCCTTTTTTATTTAAATGACGGCATCCAAGGGAGATTGGTGATTAGAGTAGGGGATGGATAGGGGATTTGTGCTTGCACGCCTGTTGCRGGACCAAAGGCAAGTCACCCAAAGTCTTTGTCCCCTATCTGTTGAGCAAAACACACAGTACTCTGCTGTGTTGACTGCTGCTTGTAGGTGAAAGTTGTATGAGAGGCCAGAAATTCCTTACTTGTGTTCCACTCCTGAAATGGGGCTCTGTCTTTGTCTTGGYGATCAGCATGTGAAGAAGAGAAGAAGTGTTAGGATTTTTTTTCTCCCTGCTAAGTACACAAGAGGGAGAGAGATTCTTGGGCAGCTCTCTGTTGTGGGGAGAAAGGATGAATTCTGTAAGGAATACACAGTTTATGTTTTCAAGGTTTTAACAGGTTGTTTTTAAACATTAGGGAGTAAATATAATCTATATGAAAGCTCTAACAGTGAGAGCTGACAAGCTCTTTCAAAGGGCTGACTCACTGTGTTTTAGGAGCAGCTGTTGACACCGYGTCTGAGTGCTTTACACACAAGCCATGGCTAGGAGTTGTTTGGAGTGGTGTTCTTCATTTGACCTTCTTCATTCTGGAGAGTGGATTAGTCATAATGACCAAGCACACAAGCACTTGAATGTTTCAAGAAACTGCTAGTCATAGAGGTGGCTCATTTAGAACTTTGTGACTGGAAGAGAGGAGACCATCTGCTGCCTGTGGTTCATTTAGAAGAAACAACGGCAGCCACTCTCACATGGATTTAGTATTTCTTAAAGGTTGCTTTTCTTTATGATTAAATGAAAACAATAGGCCAGAGTATTCGGCTTTCAGATTTTTTGACTCAGAACTGGTGATACTTGAGATACCTTTGAGTTCTCATTTCATTTTCTCTGCTCCTAGTAGAGTTGTTTCCTTAAAAACAATTCATCAACTTTTGTGTGCCCTTGGTTAGATTGAAATACTGATTAAGACTTGGGGTCACGTTATTTTGAGCACTGGGTAACTATGAAGAAAGACAGTGCACAGCTCCAAAAACTTCCATTCATACTGGGAAATAGGCAGAGAGCAGCTGGGAAGGAACTTACTTAGGGGAATGAAAGACTAAACCACTGGTTGCCCAAGTGCTGTTCCAGTGTCTTTGTCACCACCTCCTTCCCCATGTTTGGCAGCACGCYGCTTGCTCAGCAGTGCTGGTTGACTTAGATGGTTTCCTTTGTGTAAGCCTGCAGTTAAGACCAGTATCATAATACAGTTTCCTAACACATCCCTTTTTTGAGGRCATCATTGTCTCAACACAATCAGTGCTGAAAATCAGTGAGAAATCAGTGAGAAAACTCAAAACAGGGAATGACAGGGCTTGGGGCTTTCTTTTTAGCCTAGAGGTCTAAAACTGAATAAAGGAGTCCAAGTTAAGGAGTTAAATGTCAATCATCCTGTTGTGTTTGGGGTGGGGAGGAGAAAAAAAAAAGAGAGGCCCTTGTCCCAGAAAGTTTATGCTCAGGWGGGTTGGTTAACACTATGCAAGATTAACAGATCTCCTCAGAAATTTCTTAAAACTGGAGCACAATAAATGATCCTACCTTCCTTTTTGTTGTCTTGTACCAGGACATTTCCAGGAAGACAAATACAGCTATTATTTGCTTTATTGCCCCTCTGGGAGAAGTTTCTGTTTGCTGCTTTCTGGACATGTCGCTCCATACATGGTGTTGTTTTTTGGTGATTTTTCGTTTGTTTTGTTTGGGATTTTTTTTGTTTTTCTCTCTCTTGGGGTTTGGGCAGTAAGGGGGGAGAGGAAATGTGTTTCTGGTGACACAAGGAACAGACTGCAAAGTCTGCTTCTGAGCATTGGCATTGGCCTCACAAGAGTTTTGCCCTCTGGAGAATCATGGCTAAATGAAACTGCTCCGTTACACGGTGCTTGAAGCAGTCCACCCCTCTTTGTACACAGAGGGCTGAATTAATTTGTATTGCAAAGAAAAGAAAAAGAGGAGAAAAAAAGTGTTAAAGTAAATGGATTTTCTTTCACTACCTTCTTACCATGTTGTTTGTGAACATATGAGTTGACAGTCCCTCCTCCCTCCCCAAACAGGGAGAAATTCTGACTATCCGTAGAAGAAACAACTTTTTGTAGCAATTTTATGGCATATTCTTGAAGACCATCATCAGTCTTACCTAATGTCAAGTAGCTGGGAGCAGGTGACAGCATCCCAGAGTGGCACAAATGAAAGGAGCTCCTTTACATTCAAATGCAAGCTACCTCCCTTACAGAGACCTACACATTTCACTTGGCTGGAACAAGCTGTGCAGTGGAGGAGGGGGAGAAAAGGAGCTGAAAATCAAACCCCTGCCTCCCTCCCAGGACCTCTTTCTGGGTATTATCGCTTTGACTGGGTGATAATATTAATATAGATTGCATTCAAATCTGGGTCAAAGAACTCTGTTCCCAGAGCAGTGTGTGATCCCAGGAGGAGTTTGAGTAATGGGCTCTGTTGGGCTGCTCTGGGAGCAACGAACCTGTGTGCTGCTGCTCCTCAGGACCTGCAATTTCCCCATCTAGACCTAGGAGCGAGCTGAGCATCTCCGTGCCACAGAACAAACCACTTTTCCTGCAGACTAGTCAAAGCAGCCGTGTGTGAGATGGTTATGTTTCCCTTTCTGCTTCTCATTGTCCTAAGCTTGTGTCATTTGTATAAATGATTATGAAAGCACTCCCAGGAGACCCCACACACGCTCATAAAGCCATTGTAAAGCGAAGCATTGCAGGCTATTGCTGGAGGCTATTTTATTGTATATTTTGAGGAAATGTCTCGTTTTCTACTGACAAATAGGGAAACTGAGAACTCCAGAGACACGAGTTATTTTCTAAATGATGTGATTATTCTGTTGAGCTTAGGCTAGGAAATGCCATCTTTGGCATCTTTAGGGAAGAATGTGCTCTGAGAAGCAGAGGTTGCTTCTAGTTAAGAAAAACAAGGGAAAAAAAGATCTTTTCTTCATTGTTACCCTGAAGCATTTACAGKTCACTTATATTTATATATCACTGATTGGAGCGTGAGCTGGTTCTTTAAAGGAGGATAGTCTCCAGACTAATTCTCTATTTTCTTGGCAGTGGATCTGGGCGTAGGTTAATGGTCAAGTAGGTGTCTTTGTCACACTTGTCTAAGTGCACTTCTAGGAAGAGGGAAAAGCAGGGTCTGTMGAGGAGGAGTTGAGAGGTCCTAAGGAAGTTGGGACCTCTGGGAAGTCCTCTGGGAACATGGCATTGCTTGGAGTGGCAGAAGCTGCTGGTTAAAAGAGTTCCAGGCTGGGTTTATTCAAAGTATGGCTGAAATCTACCTCTTTTTTTTGTTATTCCTGAGTAGGTTTTGGTGGGCTACTGAGTTCTTTCTGGGATCCTTTGATTGATAGTGTCAAGATCTCATGTAAGGTCACTGCCACAATGCTTTGCTTGGTTGCATGATGTTGTTTAAGACATTTTCTCAGAGAGCTGCTCCTCTGAGTGGCTCAATTCTCTGATGAGTGTTTCCTGCCAATGTAGAGAGTTAGAAACCTGAGGGGTTAAAYGCAAAATGTGCTGTGGTCCTCTTGCTACACCTTATGAATTGGAGGTCCTTACCTCAGAGATTCTGCAGAGGGTTGAACTGTGAACTCTAGACACCATCCTGGATCCTGGAAACCATCAACTGACCTGCAGATGCAAGACCTGAAATGTTTAGATCTGTTGCTGTCCTTTGGATGAAAGCATGGGGCTCCGTATTTTTGATTTGGCTTCCTGTTTCCTTAGGTCCAATGATGAAAGCAATGAACTTACCAAGCATTGTCCATGCTGTAGCACTTGGGGAGGCAGCTGCTCTGAGCATAACCCATAGCAGTGCATGGGGGGATGAATCTTAGGGAATGGCGAAATGCAGGCCAATATTCAAGCTGGTGCAGCCCATGTCACTAGCCCAGGGTGAACTGCAGAGACCTCCATCAGCTCAGGAGCTATATGTCAGAGCACAGTATGGAGCACAGCATGGATATTAATGTCCTGAGCRGAAAAGTGCAGCTATCATAGTTCTTGCAGGTGAACATTTAAACCCCTAGAGTGTGAAACCCAGTTTATTTTCTAACCACAGTTTCAGATAGCAGAGTTTATTGGGTAGCTTTGTTTCTGAGGCACAAGATGAGAGGTTATAAAGCTAGTTCATTCCAGCCCCTCTGCTAATGACCATGAAAATATGTGGCTTTTGTCAGCAAGCTCTTAAGCAGGCATGACTGTAAGACACATGGGGGGAATGGAGAGAGGGGACAATCTGATATTCCTTCACTGCAAATTAAAGGGATAATGGAGCCCCCGAGGGAGCAGATGTATATGTGGTGACAAAGTACCTTTTAAATGTTATTTCTCTGAGGAGAATCACACTTCAAAGCCTGACAGTTTGGTGCTGGGCATGTTGTGTGTGTGGTACTCCTGCGATATGAGGCTGTGTTTAAGAGGGGGTGATTGCTGGCTATTTTCCATTGAGCAGTAGAATGAAAGAGGAATTATCTAGGTAGTAGAATCTATGRAAATGTTGTTGGATTTGAAGGCATTTGGCTCTTGGGTTTTCACTTTTGGGATTTTCACTTTTCTATTCTTAGGCCTGGGCAAACAGGTTCAGATCAGATAAGAGCCTTCTCAGAACACCTTCTCAGACTTCTGCAAATTGAATTCTTTTCTCTAGTTCAGACAGTGTTCCCTTGGTAAAGCCAAGTTTTGTTGCCCACCTCAGTGCTTCCTACTAAGCCCGAAAGTTATGAAACAAAATGCAATCARCCAAGGAGCGGGAGAGCCCTTTTCACAGCAGTATCAGCCTGATCTAGCCGTCCTCAGGGAGTTAAAAAGTTTCCAAATAAAAGTATCACTCTTTGAAATGAGTGAAGATTTCAAATCTTCCTCTTCCCGAGTTTCAGTAGTCACAAATGAAGTACATTTCCTTCTGTGCATCAGAAACACAGCAAAACTGCAAGGTGAGATGAGTCAGCAAGCAATTTTGAGCTCTATTCCCAGCTCATCACGTCTCTCCTCCCAGAATCCCTCCTCTTTACCTGCTGCCTCCTTCAGATCAGCTTTCTGCTACCATCTGCCTTTGGGATATTTTTATTTTTTAACAATCCCATGCACAGTTCAGATGCTGGCTATAGCTAGTTTATAGAATAAATCAGAAGAAGGCTGCTGGATAGAATGCTCCCAAATGCCATGATTTCCCAGGTGTCGTGGACCTGATAGACTATCACAAAGAACACTAACACGCATGCTTTCCGGGCTATTAAAACAGTTAATGAAGCTGATGAGAGGTGGGAGTGAGGGAAGAGTTAAGTTGCCCTGAGAAATGAGAAGTTTCCTCSGTGCTTCCAGAAAGGCAGGGAGATTTTGGTGGTGAGATAGCTTGATGGGCCACCAGCTGTGAGAGTAGCAGGGTTAAAGCAGCCACTGCTGGACAAGCTGCAGCAGTAATTAGTTTGCCCATAGAGGAAAGCGAGCTGCCAGGTGCGCCGCTCTTATCGTGCGCTGCAGAGGAGCTAGCAGAAGAGTCACTATATAGAATATCACTGTTTACAGTCTTCCATGGCAAAGAATTCAAAGCCAGTGCATTTCTGTGCGCTCTAACTTCAATAAAACGTTCTAGAAAATGGGAGTGAGTTACAGCTGATAGCATAAAACTCTTCACTGGGATGGATTTGACATCATCTGGGCTGCAGTCCATTTCCCAATGGCACGTCTAAGCTTCCTTGATGGCAACTCTGTCATTCTTTCTTTCTAGTGTGCTAACTACTTGCTTTTTTTATTAGTACTTTTTTTTTTCTTTTTTTTTTTTTTCCTACATTGGGAGTGGAGGGCTCGTAGAGGTCAGATCTGCTTTAGAAATAAAGCTTCCTTTTGAGCTGTGAGAACAGCTTCAGTGGATAACTGTGGTGAAGTTGTAATTGCATCCTGATTACCCTTGGCCATTGCTGATGCTGATGGTTGAAGAACATGAAGCAATTTGTATGCRTAACCCCAGTTTACCCCAGTAGGTAAAGTGCTTATCGCTCAACCACTGAATGAGCAAAGTGTGGGGAGCTTTTTTTCTGTAAGAGTAGTTAACTTCTCTGTTGTGAAATACATCTTAATTTCCAAATGGAAAGGGTATAAGGTCACTCAGCGTATTTTTAATTGCGTGTTGTAATACAAAACTATTCTTTAATTATGAATCCCTCTCTATTAGTTGTCCCTCTTCTCTGGGGAGGATTTCTAACAAGATCCTCTGATTTTTGTGGGTGTACAGCTGAACATGCAATCTTTTTATAAAACTCTTCCTGGACCTATATCATCTGTCAGTATAGACCAATAGGAGRTTTTCATTATTCTGAATTTTTTGCAGGTTTTAAGTATTTAAGGACAAATTATTATAGGTGAATCATGCACATCACTCAAGATTTTGAATGCAGTTTGTGGGCACAAAAGCAATGAGCTGTTTTGCAATCAATGTGAATAATTGATAAAATGTAAAGTTTAGCTGCTGTTTCTCAAATGAATCTGTTGAGTTTAAGAAGAATAGTCYTAAACTTTTCTGTATCAGAAACTCATCTTTCTCAGTCTGTCAGAGCCTATGACCAGATTTCAGCCTAGGTGATTCCTTTCCTACTTATTCTCTGAGTCACCTGTATCTTGTAGTTTCTTTTCTGTCTGTGTTGGAGAAATGTCTTGGGATTGATCCTGAGTGATGTGCAGTATACAACCTGGCTCCTCTGCTATGAAACCTGTAAGATCTGACTTGCATTGCATGCACACCGTGATCCTCTTTTCCTCCTGATATGTTGAGCAGGTTCAGAGGAAATCAAAGATCCGTTTCCCCAGCAGCTCTTGTGCAAGGACTAGTGCAAGCTTTTGCACTTTGTCCTTCTGGCCCGTCTTCAGTGAAAGGTAGAGCTGAAGCTCTCTCCTAATATTGACTAGATATTGTGCTTAGCTTACATTGTAACCTGTTTTGGCATCTCAGTAGAAACCAGTGAGCTCCTATTTCTTCAGACTCGCTGAGTTTTGTCTCCATTCTTTCCCCTTGGGCCCCTTTCTTCCCCTCTCTTGCTTCCTCTCCCCTGAATTTTCTGTTGCTGTAGSAGGACAAGTCCCATGTCAAACCACACATGCCTTGGCAAGGAGGTCCTGCCTCTGTACCTCCAGCAGGACAGAACTGCCCAAAGTCCCAGGCTATCAGCAAACAGGACTATGCAAATTCAGTCTTGGAGTTAAAAAAAAAAAAAAAAAAAAGGTGGGCAAAAAACCCTCATGATTCCCTCCCTTACCTTTTGGAGACCCTCTTTTGACAGATTGATACAGAAATGTGCAGATAAGAAGTGAACAGCCTGCTCGTTATTTCTGGATATGGACTGCTCAACTCCAGGCGTTCCTTCTAGTAGCTGCTAACARGATGATGTAGAGTACTGAGAAACCAAAAGGATCCCTCAGCCATGGGGAGCTGAGTAAACTTACAAGCTTGTGAGCCAGAGGCTGGGAGAGTGAAATTCATTGAGCAGAGATACTCTATGGTGGAGACAGCAAAGAGAGAACGCTGCCCAGAAGAAGGGGTCTGGCACATTGAAAGGTCTGACCAATGGCCAGGAATACTTGTACTGCTTTGAGACTACTTTGGGAAGAAATTTTGCGTGCAGATTTTTTCTGTATTGCCTTCTCATGTACCTCATTGTCTGCTGCAATGCCAAGGAGTAAGGTCCATATGGATTACAAATACCTCCACACTGCCTGCTCTTGCTTTTCCCAGGGAGGAAACCAGTCATTTAGAWGATCTTCAACAGAGTGTGGGAAATGGGGCAAGATCTGGTAGCGGGGCCTGGGGAAGCTGCCACTGATGCCCAAGTGTAGAGTGAGGGTTAGCGCCCCTCAAGGCTCCCAAGTGTGTGCAATTTTCCAGGTGTATTTTCCCATGTTGTTTCTAGGCAGAGGGACTCATCACTCTTCCTGCCATGCTGTTTTAACATGGGGTTCTTCCTTTTTGGTACCTCTTTACTTGGCAGTTTCCATACTGAATTTTTCCTTACTTGGCTTGGCAGTTTTCTTACTGAATTTTCTTGCGGGAACTGGGAGGCAGAGTGAGTCCATAAGCTTTAATRTATCTATGTGTTTTAGTAAAGATTTACTGTTTATTTTATACAAATATCCCTATTCGAGAACTTCAAAGTCTTTGGTGTTTTCCTTCTTTTTTCCCTACAGATTTTGCACTTTTTGCTGCTGCTGTTGTTGACACTCCCATGCAATTCAGCCTTGGAGAAATAAATATTTGTTTAGCTGTTCTCCTACCGTGCCTTCTCAGTGCATTTGCTTAATGATGACTTCAGTTTAGCAAGAGTTTCAGAGCAATAGATTCTACCAGGAAAATAAGGGAGCTGTTTATAGACAATCTTACCTGCAGTTTTTCTCTTGGCACCTCCCACCTCATTTTCTGCATAGATTAGGATTTGATTAAATAAATGTGCACACAAAAGGCTCTTTTTTGCCATGATCATAYGTTGCTTTTCATAGTCTTTGTTTGCTAAGTTGCTAAGATGAGCTCTGGTGAGGAATCGGTGTTTTTTCCTGTTTATTTCCCCACCTCATTTATCTTGGCTTGAAAGAGAGAGGTGAAGGTTGGATTCAGTCATGTACCAGCTGCCTTTCCTTGTCATTATTTGAATTTTCTTCAATTTTCATGAATCCTGAATTTTCTTCTTTTCATTTAATATGTMAAGTCACATTCAGGCTTGCAACATTTGCTCTAAAGCCAAGCATGAGCCACTGTTACAAAACCAGTTTGTATTGATATTTCTAAGTTTTACAGTGTCTTTTCTCTACCTCAATATCCTCATGTCAAAGCAAAATTCTTATCTTTTGCTCAAGACGTCAAGTTGGTCTTTGCAGTCAGAAACAAGATTTTTTGAAAATGCAGACAAAGTTAACCTCCAAAAACTACTTTTGAACACYGAAATGCAAGTGCTGGCTTCCTTTTTCTGAAAATGAAGCACTACATGGCAAAGAAATGAAGGGTGATCCCATTAAGACTATTGCTATTTCACAYAATTTTGGACAGTTGAAAGAAGAACTTCAAAAAAAAAAAATCACAAAACATTATGTAAAAATAAACACTGGAAAGGTCCAAATTTTGTGGGTTTTTTATCCATTTGAAAAATTTTCTTCAAATTATTTAAACTACTTATTCCTTATTTCTGAAATATGGCAAGTATAATTTTTGCCAATAACCAATTCAAATTACTGAGATCTCTTCTGCCAGAAAGCAAAAATCACTTCAGTAAAGTAATATATCAGGCTCTTTCTTTTCATATATTTCTTTCAGCTTATAGGAGAACTGTTCTTTGTTAGGTCCCGAGTAGATGATCTGACAGTTTTGCAGTTGAGTTTCTATCACTCAGGTCCTCCACGTCATCACGTCATGGGATTTTTTTTTCTGTTTGGGGTTTTTTTTTGCATGATATTCTGAGCCTCCTCCACAATGATGATTCATCTTGCACTGTGTCATCAGCAAATTTTGTTGGCACAGYCCTCCCTTATTCCCAGGACTATAATGAAAATATTGGGTAATATTTGTCTCAAAAATCATTTTTGAGGAATTTAGCTACTAACCTCCCTCTAGACTGATGGAAATCACAGAAGATAGAGCTGGAAAGGATCTCAGGTCTGAACAGTGACCCAAAGACAGGATGAGCTATAGCAGGCTGAGCCARTCTRTCCCTAAGTATCGGTGATGGAGCARTTCTGTCCCTCCTGCTGCCCTGAATTGCTTCTCTGATGCTTCCCTCATCTCCCCTGTGCTTACTCTGTGTGTCCCATGAGTTCTGCTTCTGTTCAGACCACAACTCTGTGCTTTGACTCTTACGTTGTTGTCTCCTTTTGCACTTGTGTTCGGCCACTGCCGCTTTCACCCATTTAGTGTTCCGCCTCAGGTGTTCACTTTAGCAGGAAGCTTGAGGACTCTCCCTTCCTCAGACCTTTGCAATTATTTTAATTCATATTTTGAATTAACAATTCATTTCACTTTCAGACCTTTTGAATGCTTTACCTCTCTGTCATGTAAGTATACAGAATATCCTCAAGGTTTCTGCCATCTATTATGGAAAAAAAATAGATGATGTGCACGTAGCAGAATACATTCTGCGCACCCRTTCCCTCAAAGCTGAATACTGTGCTACTACAAAGACTACAAGTCCCATTTAGAAACTCCTACGTGTAATGTTAATAAGAAACCCAATTCCATCTTATTCTAATTAACCTATAAAGCCTTCCTTTTTATAATGTGAGAGAATTCAAAACATTCAGAATGCTAATAAACCACAGACATTTCTGTTCTTTATATCTTCTGGTATAAAGTGTTCCTCAAGAATAGTTGATCTCAGTGTTAGTATGGTTTTTTTTTTCAGTCTTGGAGTTTAACATTTTGGACTTTTTGCAAATAAAATTCTCATTTTCTTTTTTTTTTGTTTTAAAGAGAAGGTGGACTTGACACATACTAATATTGTGTAACAAAAAAAAAACCATATAGCAACTAAAGATGCAACAGGAAGACAGAGATAGCTCACAGAATTCACAGTGGGCATGATGCAAGCTATGCTAAGGGTCCTTTATGTTTCTCTGGCAATGTAAAAATCTTAAGAAGCAGCTGATATTAAAACATTTTATACAACAAATCCAAATGAGTCCTACTAAAYGTTTTTCTGTGGTCATTAGCTTATGCAAAGCCCAGACTGACTCGGTCTGATGGTTATGAGGTTTCTGATAGGGTCTGATAACCAAAATGAAATCAGATCCTGTTTTTCTGCCTAGTTAGACTGAGATTTCAGTGGACCTGAAGATGAGCTCCCCTTTAGTCTCCAGATGTCATGCCTTCAAAGCAGAGCTAAAATCTATTGATGGAAATATTTGGAGTCCTCCCATCCACCTCTGAAATGAATAGTATTAAAGCAGTCGGATTCTTAAAGCCAGACCTTCAGTGASAGCACAAAATGCTGCGTTTTACACTATGCTGCTAATGCTGTAAAATAGTGCAATATATTTTTCTGCCCAGAGAGCAACACCCAGTTAACATTTAGGTTAGCGAAGTGGAAATTTGTGTGACCTAATTTAAGAACCAGTCAAATGTCTTAGGCGAGAAAGTTTGACTAAAACTAAAATGCCACTGGATTTCTATTTTGCTTAAAAGAGTCTAAGGAAAGAGAGCGTGATGGGGAAATGGAAAATCAGTGCTGAGGAAGAACCCACTAACAGAGGTAAACTTTTGAAAATCGAGTGTCTGGAGAGACTACGTCCCAACCCTACCCTCATCCCACTCGTGAATTCTTTGTGTCTGTGTTCTTCCTCTTGCAGTCCAGTACATCCTTCAACCGCGATGCTGTGAAGGCGGGGACAGGACGGCGTTTTCTTGGTGGGCTCCTAAATGATACGTCCTACTGCTACACGCTGGAAGTCTCCTTCTATAGCTACATYGTGGGAGGAACGACTTCTGCTGTTCCCTACACAGAAGAAGCATGTATCCTTTTGCAGTGAATGGTCCTGCTGCAGTGCACGTGATCTGGACACTTAAGGTAAATGCTTCTATCTCAGTGAGAGTTTGCGRCGATAGGAACACACAAGTGGATATGTGAGTCTGTTCTTGATGCTTTAATTTCCCTCATATTGATTCTCCATAATGTGGAAATTCAAGAAGAGGAAGGCATATTAGATCAAATAAGCCATCTTCCTCTTGTGGGAGATTGTCTTACACACTTATTATAGAAACTGGACCTGGAGAGCTTCTGATCCATTCCCTTCCACGTTCCTCCATTTCTTTCTTAATTTCCCCCCTTATCCTTTCATTATCCCTCTATTCTATTATTGTTTTAATACCAAGTCTAAAGTGCATCTTTGGTACTGAGCTCAAACATCTTCTGTGCTTTTGAGCCACAGTCAAAAGGCTCCAAAGTGTCCATTAGATTCTGCCACTGCCTTAGGGCCAGGTCTTTACTACTGGTTGTCAAGGAAATAGCAAACCAACTCTGCAAACAAAACTGACAAAGTTGTCCACATTTTTCAGGGCTCAAATAGAAGCAGTCCCACATTCCATAAAAAAAAAGCAGGGGAAAGGGAAGAAAAATACATACCCTTCTAGTTAGCTCTCTCAACATATCAACAGTTCATAGAAATTCTTTTGACTGGTCTTATGATCTGTTTTTATATTTTTGTTACTATGCTCAAATATCTAATGCCTAGACTTCAGTCCTGGGTGTGTTGTTTCGTTTGTCATTCTATCTTGGTAGCTTTTTGAAATATCCACAGATTTGGAAACACTGCAGAGAGGAAAAAGAAATATAAGCTGTGATTGCCTATTTACATTTTTGCTGCATTTCTGAAGTTGGAGAAGGTTTATGGATTTAGGGTAGCGAATGGGAAATTTTATGTGATACATAATTCTTCATTGTCCATGCCTATATGCATGTTGTGGGTGGAAAAAGAATGAGAGATGGGAAGCAAGGAAAACTGTTCTTAACTAGCAGAGTTCGGCTTCYCTACCGAAAGGGACATGGAAAGTGGGGAATGAGAAGGGACTGAATATGTGACGATGATGTAACAAACTCTAGCATTTGACTTCACTTTGCCCTGTAATGTTAACGATTTTAAAGGAATAGCTTCTTTCAGTATCCATGTACATGCAGGAACTAGTCACTGCATATAAAATTGTCATGTCATGTCATTAGCTTAGTTTTATATATTGGTTTTATTACATTAGTACTTTGGCCTTTTAAGAACATGCATCTTAGTTTCATCTTAAATTTTCCTCCTCACTTCGTTCTCATTGCACTGACAACTGCTTATTTATCCTCCTTTTAAAGGTCTCATTTATCAAGAACAGTTTTTGCAATGAAGGGTGGAAAGAGTTTCTCTACAAATGAGATCATGCTTCCCTTAAATATGTTTTCCTTGATGACTTGTATGTCATGCTGGCTCAGTTCCCTTTTCCACATAGATTTTTTTTGGTGGCAGGGAGGTGGTAGTGAACCACCGCGGGTTGACCTGGGTGAGTGAAGGAGGAGGAGAGACTTGTTTTTTTGGAGCAGTGCTCCTTGCTTATGTGTTATGATTTCCTAGCATTTTTCTTTGTGGTTTTTATTATTTCCTTGTCAAAAGAGGGGTTCTATCAGGAAGGCTGCCTGTGATGGCTCTTCCTCATGCATGCAGCATCCTGCTTATAGGGGGAAAGGAGCTGCCTGAGGAGGCCTCTGGGCTGGACTGCCCTGACCAGTCGGAGTGGATGTGTTTAAAGCACATCCTGCTCCCACAAACGGGCTTGTGACCAGATGTAAAACAATTGCAAAACATTCCRATTTAAACTAAGCATCTCTTCCAAGCTATTTGCAAGTCACTGATTAATTAATGCTCAGAGGTTTTAATGGACCTGAACCAAAGACGCAGGCAGTCAGTTCATATTGGGCTCCAAGGACGGGTGTGCTGCTCTCAACTCTCAATGGGCAAGCAGCAAGTCAAGCAAATAGATGAAGCAAATTTAGTCAGCCCAAACACTGTGAACTGAGAGGGAAAGTATTCAGGAAATCTGCCCTCGCAGACCTATCCTTTAGGGCTTTGCTCGCCTCACTCAGATATCTCTCTCTGGGTTTTAATAGAAACCCGATCCAGGGTGGTTAGAGCTGCTCAATGCTTTTTGTGTTGGCTTAAGAAGTGCTGGCCGATGCTCAGCCCAAAATACCTAAAATTCAGGGAACCCACAGTCTTGAACAGAGCTTAGCAAAGAATCAATACCCTGCATTCAGAAACCAGCAATATTGGTTTGATGTAGAGAACAAAACAATGAGAATCTCCAGATTCTCCAAAAAAAAAGAATTACTTTAGACTAGTAAAGCTCCAAAATTGCCTTATAGAAATAAACACGTCTGCAAGATTACAAAACTGGACATACTGTGAATCRTCTTCCCTGTTTGCATTGGTGGCATAAAATTGTGCCTTTACAGTATGTACAGCAAACTGGATCATAAGACCCTTATCATGCTGTTGAATAACCAGATTAATAGATTTTTTTTTTTTTTAAGTCTTCATGTTTCTTAGGGCTTAGGTACTAAAACTGCAATCTCTGCAAACCTCTACATCAGCCTGTAATGGATATACTTCTCCTTTGGGTAGGACTGTGCATTTTGTTCAGTCTYGTGTGATTAAACTTATTTTGTAATTATAGAAATAAATGGGTACCTTACATAYATGAAAATGAGAGGCTAACTTTCAGTCCAGTAAGGGTTATTGAATCCTGGCATGGCTAGCTTGGACACTAACTTTTTCAATAGAGGAAATAGAGGAAAAGTAAGAAAATTAAAGGAATAAAAAAAGAGGGGAGAGCATCATGAAAGTGGAAGCTGTTCCCAGTTACTGCAACTGATAGGGCTGAATGGGCTCCCCTAGGTCAAACTCCTCAAATATTCCACATTTAATGGAATTGCACCTACTTTATTCTGTATAAACCAGGAGCAGAAGGTGTCCTAAGGCCTTAGTGTTTAAGTGAAATCTGATAGCAAAGGTGTCCCATCCATCTGTACGTGGTGTGTGCGTTTGGGGTGTGAGTGCTAGGGTAGCAGCGTCTCCTCTAAGGAGGAGGGCTGACACGGTTGCACGCGTGGCTCGGGCTTCACTTAGCACTATATCATAGCAGTTACTACTGGAGGGTCTCCTGCRCTCTTACCCTGCAAGGAAAGCCTTGCACGAGGTGCAACCTCCTGAACGGGGCATCACACAGCCCTTGGAAAGCRCGTGCGCGGCTGGTGGGTCTGTGTCTAACTGATACGTCCCTGGTCCACGAGAAACGATAGGGACGTGTTTGGTGAGCCTGGCTCGGCAGCATGCCCGGCGATAACACGTACTGCAGATAACAGAGAACGGACTCTGTTTCGAGGGCATAATAAGAGGATTGCAGGCGTTTGTTGCCTGGAAGTAAATGGACAGAGAGACCTTATTTAAAACCCTTCTCACACACGCACGCGTTTGGTGGTAACTGATTAAAAAGGCAGCACAGCAACAGTTTGCTCAGCAGCAGGTAAAGGAGCTTTAAAATGAGCTGATATGCTTCCATTAAACAAATACCATGTTTTACTAGGCATTTACAGGGCTTATGACACACGGCATGTGARCGGCTCTGTAACGTGCACGAGGGGCTCTGCTGCTGAGCTGCCTGCATCCGCAGCAGCCGCCTGGCTGGGCAGGAGCATGGGATTAAAGGGGGGCAGGAAGGAGCAGCCTCCCRCTGGTGGAGTGCCAGATGGGACAGTGCRTCCGGCACCGCTTCCCATGGGAGCYGCTCGTCAGCAGCCGGCACAACCTGCCCGGAGAGGGGCTGCTAAAGGAGACTCACATCAATAGCTCTCAAATCTATTGGGTTCGTTTTCCAGAGTGTTTTGAACTGGATCCCTGCTGCACAGCCCGTAGGAGAGCATCAAAGGTTTCATTCCTCCAAAGCCCTGCCATGAGGTGGGAAAGCGTAAGTGGAGGAGGTTAGGCAAGAACGAGTTTGATTGCAGCTTGGTAGCAGTCTGCTCGCTGGAGGGACAGCAGTCATTGAGAGGGGTGGACACTGCAGTTGTCRGTGTGTTCTCCCTCTGTTGTGTCCTTTAAACTTAATGGTAAGATTCCCTTGGGTGGAGAAGGCTCCCATCTGATAAAAAGGCCTTTAGTCATCTAATGTGTACAGGTATCCTTGTTGAAATTGCTTCTGAGCGGGACTGGGACCCCGGATTGGAGGTCTGTTGAAATGGTTCTGCTGTGCATGGCTGTTGTAAGCTCCGTGTCTGCAATAGGCAGTATGAGTTTAATGGTGCTTCTTTTGTAAAGCACTTTGGTAGCTGGGGGTGAAGCACACTGGAGAAGAAAGGCATATTATTAATATTATCTCAAGGTAAGTCTTTTACACACAACAAACAGCTGAGAAATGAGCGTGATCCTTTAACGATATAGCTGAACTGACTTGCAAAGAAACGACTCGGTGTTTTCCATTTCACTGAATGTGTTGAATTGGAAGCTTTGCACTCCTTAAAAAAGCAGGGCATGCTTGCGCTGCCGAATTCCCTCCCATGTTTATGGACATAAAAGATGTATTTACGTGCCTGCAGCTTGTGTGCATAATTGCCAGTACACRCGGAAGGAAAGCTTGAATTGCCTCGAGTCTCTTCAGGTGGTAAACTTGCACCTTGGACTGTTAGCACAGCTGTGACCTCCACATTCACTCCTATTCTTAACTTCCAGCAGAAGAGGAACCTGCTCCTTGACCAGTGGGAATTTAAGAAGCTAAATCATATAGAGGAAAGAGTCCTTTGTTTGTATCCATCTTGCTGTTAAAGAGTGCTTATGGACCTCAGGCTGTCCCCTCTACCACAGTGTACTTGGAGCATTGCTAGGTTTCTTTTTTGACAACTGCCTGACCTGGTCCTCCTGCCTATGCTAGTGATATCCTTAAAATAAGAATCTTGCCAGCCGGATTGCGGCCCTTGCAGGTTCGTGCCCACCCTACAGACACAACCCGAGGGAGCTTTGCAGAAGCCATGCAGTGTGGCTTGTGTTTGAACTTGAGTTGGAGTTTGTTCCCAAGAAGACTTCAACACTGATCAGGCCCTCGGGATATACTCAGGAAAAGAACTCCAGAGGTTTAGTTTTTCTGCAAAGCTCCTAGAAACAGGCACTTTTCTATGCATTGCAAAAATCCTGTGCACGCTTGCACATGATCTCCTTCATACTTGGTTCTGTCTCAATACCATGTTTTGAGCCCTACTTATGGACAGAAAACAAAACTCTCTTTCAATCCCACAGCCTGTGAAAGAGTGTCAAGGTTTACAGCCACAATTTCTAATGCTCTTAATATTACTGGAAGCATAGAGTTAAATTATAGAGTTGTAAAGTTACTTTATAGTGATAATGCTGTCAAGCATCAATATCTTTGCCCCAGGGCACCATGGAAACTCAGTTAATGATATAAGAAGCTGATATTTTTCAGGATTGCAGCTGTTGGCTCATACCCAGAAGGAATCTGTGTGTTTGTTCATATCGGAAATATACAGGGGGACCTGCTCAAAGAAAATTAAGAAACAGTGAAAGTCTGTTTAATGAAGTGCGGTGGAATGAAAGTGCAAAGCAGTCTGTGCTATTGCAGTGTACACGCCTTTTTCCCCCGATAGAGCTCTGTGCAGTGGACAGTGCTGTAGAAAAAGACTTATTTTGCTGCAGGAGGGTGTTTGTAGTGAGGGGCTGTGTATTTGTATTTAAATTTGTTTATCTAGTTGCCTGTAGCATTGACTGCATCAATCTATGCAGGCACCGTCTGGGAGTATCAGTAAAGAAATGGAAATTAAGGCAAGTGACTACAGTCAAGTTAGGAATATCTATAATTTTTGTAATGGATTTCTTAGCATCTGCAACCCAAAGTGCTTTGATAGCCTCAGATGAAAGATGCTATAAAAGTGCAAAGTGTTACTATAAAGGCTTTTTTAAGAAAGAATTCTACTTTTTTGCTGAAATAGAATATCAGTCTTGGAAGGCATCTTCAAAGTATTTCCTGGGGATTTAACCATATCATTCCCACTACCTTTTGATTGGGAGCCAGATCTCAAACATCATACATGTGAGTACCGAAACGGTCTTGCAGTTAACTGCTGCACTCAGAATGGTGTTGAGTAATTGGTTTATTTGTCTGCCCGAGTGCTTTGCATGCCTCCCATTTGGTGAGCATTTGCATGGCTTTCTGTGGGGATGCAGCCACAGCAGAAGTTTTCAAGCTGAGGGTCTAATCCTGAATGGGATGAAGTGTTTTGGGAGAAGTGCTCTGAGCCTATGTGCCTTATCAGGTTTTCAGGTGGTGGACAGCATGGTTTGCTGCAGAGTCATGGTGACCGCTGTAACGTGAAGGAGGACCTCRCAAGGGTGAAATGGCTTCGTTTCCTCCCTCTTGCTTACTTTTCCCAGGAGACCAAAATGCAGGGAAGAAACTAATCTACTCCATCTTCCTTTGTTGTAGGACCAGGATGTAACCAAGGTGCATATCTAGACCCAAAAGCTTAGAAATGATTTCAAGTCAGTTTTAGCCRTAAGTGCAGGAACTTGCTGCCTTTGAAGAGCGAGAGCAGAAAGACTTCAGTAGCTGTGTGTCTAGCTAGGGAATTTGCACAGGTTGACTTGAGAGCTGTCAGTATTTACAAACATTTTGGGGGATTAGGAACCTTTTTGACACTAGAAGCATGTAACAGAGGCACACGTGCAAAGATCATCCCTGCTTCTTGCCAGATGTCTTTAGTTCTGTGCTGGTTAAGAATGTGCTCTTTGGCCTAGACCGGGCTTTTTTTGATGACATGAGGAGACTGGTGCATTTAAGGCAGCTGCCATGAGGAAGGCCGGCTCCAAAGCTGACCTAACAACCCATACGGCCTTTGGGATTTCTGCTGAGACACTGCATGCTAATTGGTGCCAGATTGTCACTGAGGTGGTGTTGTCTCCAAGGAACTGATCAAAGTCCTCATCAGTGGATTCCAGTCAGGATATGATTGACTTGTTGTTGCTAGCAGACTGGTTATATCCKTAGCCTGCAAGCACAAAACTCTGTAATTCAAAATGTGTTTCTTGTTGGTGTAAAATGTGTAAAATTTACTAGATAAAAACACACAGTTAGATTTTTTTTTTCCATAAATATTCCTTACTTAGTACTTCTTACCGGGAGAAAACACTTAGACCAAGTAGAAGCGATGATTTTGCTGAAYGACTATAGGATGACACTGAATACATGAGCGATTGCAGAGTTGTGGCTAATAGAAACAAGTGTAAAAGCTCCCTCCAGGCACTGCTCTCCTACCTGAACTGGCTTTCAAGGTCTTGAATACTTCTCTTATGAATTAACTTTTGTATAAACTTGTATTTTTCCRTTGTCTTATAAGCAACTTTAGACAAAACTAAGCATATGGAACTGATAGCAAGGCTCTTGGGTGCTCAGGGCACCATAGAAATGCTATTAGACCCGTAGTTAAAATAATTCTTTGGTAAATGTTAAATTCCTATTAGTAACACTTGCTAAACTTAAGTGCAAAGGAAAGGGCAAGGCTAATCTGAAAGGCAATGGAGAGCAGGGCTTAAAATATATTAACAATTTGTTGGAAATGTCTGAGGGGAGTGGTTAATATGACTCAAGAATAACGTCTGTAGGCTGAAGACTTAGGTTGAGCGAGGGCTTTAGCCAGTGCTGTGCTGCTTTGGAGCTTTCCCAAATGTCAGTGGGAATGAGGAGGAAAGAGCCATTCAGAATGAAATGTTTTTCAAACAGCAGTAAACAGAAATGTTGCACTGTCTCTTCTGTAGTGCTTTGCCTGCTTTTCTGCCAGCCCGTCGTGCTTGCCTGTGTATCTCTGTGCTTGCTTTCCTTTCCCTCTTTGCTGAATCTTTACATTTCTGAGTCTTCTCCTGGGTGCATCTGTGTCTTCAGCATCTTGTTTGCAGTTTCAGAATGTATGCCCTACCTCTCACATTAGTGCTGTCCGTGTCATCTTGTGGGCTCACCTGGCTRTTCATAGGTGGCATTTCATTGCCTACGTGCACTCCTCCTCTGCCTTTTGACCACTCTATGCTCTCTCTCCCACCTAAACAGCTCCTTCTATTCTTCATATGTAAAAATATTTATTTTAGCCTAGAGGCTCTGCAGRCATCTTTGGTGTTTAAAGGGAAATCCAAGATGGGAGGCTAAGCTCTTTGCTTTTTTTTTCTTTTTTCTTTTTCAGTCACAAATACCCAAATCCTGGAAGGAATCTGAGCCTTTTTTAGGAAACTTGGCCAAGAAATGAGTGTCTTGCTGTACATGTGTCTGTCTGTTTTCTCAGCTTCTTGACCAATTGCAACTGAATTTGACAGTGATGAAGGTCTCAGAGATATTACATTCCTACGAGTTTCATGAAAAATAGCTAGCTGAATGAGGAGAGAGACCAAAATTAATCTCTCTGGTAGGGACAGCTGCAAGTTTATTGTTAGATACCAGATGAGGACAGTAGGCATGGAAGTCATGCGAAACAGCCTGTATTTCCTAGYCCCTGAGCCTGTCAATACTGAATGCAGGCCTCATTTTGCTTTCTTTTCTTCTAGAAACTTTTATCCTCAGTGTCTCTGCCAATCTTAACAGAGGATATCTCATGGCATCCTGAGAAGTAAGTTGTGTCTTTTCCAGCAAGCCTTGTTGAAAGGGTGGGAGACATGACAGGTACAGATCACAAGTGGCAGTACACATTCAAGCAGGACTACTAAATGTCCACTCGAAACCAGAAGAGTTTCTTGTCACCCAGAGCCAGYGTTTTGTCCAGGTCAGTAAAATCTAAAGATGTCTCAGAAAATAACCTGTATCGTTGAGCTGGTGTTCAGAAAGGTCAGCATTGTGTTTCTTTAAAACCAGGGTGTCCTATCCTATGTCCCGTGTCCCCATGCCACTCCTATCATCCTCTTTTTTTTTCCCCAAGGTTAAAGTTTTTTAACCTGTCTTGTTGTTCTCTGTGCACCAAAATATGGAAATTGGGTTGATGAGRGAATGTTTTGAGTTTGCAATACACACTGTAGTCAGCATTCATTCAATTCATCATGTGCTCAATAAGCTCAATATGTTCAGCTTTTCCAGTGCAGAGAGTTTACGAGGTAGAATAACTGAATTTGGTCATAGGCCTGAGTATTGGTGGTCCATCTAAGAGAGTCTGGAAACCAGCTCCTGCTGGAGGAATACAGAGCTTTTGAAAATTGCTTTACAATTGAGTTGAAATTTTATTAAAGCAGTATATTGTACAAGACCTCCTGTGTAGCAAGAAAGTCAGTCTGTCTGTCAGTCTGGTTTGTGCCAACATTTGGCTGGAACACAGGTGGAGGACATGTTCATAGTGGGGTCTCYTCCCTCTATCTCAATATATGGTAAAACTCGGGCTTCTTTTCTGTAAATCCCTAAGCAGAGTGTTCAAGTGGAACMTAACTGGTTTAATCAAGTTAGGAGACTGGAAGTGGGCAGGTGGAATCAGTTGTTCTCCTAGGAAATGTAGCTGTATAACCAGAGAGCATGATGTGCAGCTTGTGACTTTCCAAAAAAGATGGCTGGATTACTAACATTCCTACATGGTGGAGCCAGGATTAGTTCAGAGGCACAAGGGGAGAGAATCTGTGGTATTCTGGTGCTGTTATGCCAATTTTATCTTGGAATTTCTGTGGATTCCTTCAGGATCCAGAAGCAGATGATTCTGCTGGCAGAATAGGGCTCGTGCCCTCCRTGTCCCCATGGGATAGCAGTGTAGCAGTAACTGTGTCTGTTAGCAGGCTGGCATCCTTATTTGTGATGTGATACCTTGTTTAAGTCTTAGCTTCAGAGAGRATTTGAGGTTGGGCCCCTCCTGGACACTGGGGTTATCATCCTATTGTCCCTTCTTCTTCACTTAATGATTCCTTTTTGCATCTTATCCCTTGTGCCTGCCAAGTAGAAATTGTTGCATTGACTTTCTTTCCAAAGCCAGCCTGGAAGGACAGCTTTCCTTCAGCCAGGACACAGAAAGGGCCTGTGTATCCAGAACCATCAATATTTTTCTTGAGATGATAAATGAACTGCCAATAAACTGAGGCAGCTGCCAGATCCATCTGAGGAACAGACCTTCAGACCCGATTCATCCGTGCTTGGTTTATTTATGTGTCTGGAAACTCTGGAGATGCTAAGAGAGGGCTAACTGCACTGGGACAGCTACTGAGAATTAGATGGTGCAGATAGATGCAATGGGAGTTTAGGGACTGGCTGGGATTCTCTGTGTTAACCTATCTCAAAAGAGAATATGGCTTGCTCCTATGGAGCCCTCAGCGTAAGGAACGTCATATAAAAGAAAATTCTTAAAGCCAGACCTATTTCTCATGTCTGCTGTATCACTTGATTTTGGCCTTCTCCATCTTTTTTTGGTCTGTCTTGAGTGAATTCAGGTTTTTGCATAGCCCATGAAATTTGCTCTATTAGCAAGATTTTTCTGAGGAGGTGAGACATGGCTGATCCTGCGGTGCCTGGAGGAATGCAACCAGTGTGTGTGCTTGGAYAAGTCAGGTTTGTAAGGAAAGCAATCTCTTCTTGCACCAGCTGATATAATTGGGAGAGGAAGAAAAAAAATCCTGTCTTTAGCCCCCTTTTGCTAAGCAGCAGACGTATGGTTTTTTTATACACATTTGCCCTAAAACTCAAGAGGCCATTTTTTCAGTTCCATCCAAATTTGAGGGAGTTCTCAGAGATATTACATCTGGGCAGGTTTTATGAAAATAGGCAGCTGTCCAAGGAACATGATTTTGTAAATATCTCTGCTGGGAGGGAGAGGATAGAGTGTGGGTTTAAATGGTATTGCACATCCATACAGAAATATGGGAGGGAAATGCTSTTAAATACTGCAACTGAGGAGGAATTTCAGCTGGCACACAGTCTGTATTGCACMCTGGAGAAGCCAAGGAGAGCAGCCAGGTCCCAGGAGTTGCACTGCGTGTGGGGCAATTAATTTCTTTTTCAAGATAAGTCCATCCCGACACAGCCTGTGTGATCCAGGAGCACAAGCTCTGGGGCTTTGCAGACTGGGGGCCCCTGCAGTGAGGCTGCGGTAGCCAGAGCAGCGAGGATGAGCACGCTGTGCCAGTTCCCAGGAGGAGACCAGAGACCCAGCACCTTGGTGCATCTTTCCACCTCCCTGCAGTTATTTTCCAGTGTAAGGCTGGGGAGAGGGAAGCAGTTTTCCCCTCCCCACCTACCTGCCTGCCTGGGTCAGCACCAGGCAGCCMAGCTCACACTTGCCTGTAGTTCAAGTGCCCTCTTCTGGCACAAAAGGTTTCATTCCTCAATGGCAGTCGAATGAAGAGAAGTGGGTGTTTTTCTTAAGCTTGCTGAAATCAAGAACAAAGCAGGTTTTTCCTTCCTTCCCCTTCTGCCTTTTCTGCCTTGCCCTCTGTGTCCTGCATTGCCTGGGCAGGCAGTTGTGGTCAGTGAAGAAGGGAGCCTCCCACCCGTACCAGAATGAAGAGGTCAATGCTTTCCTRTAGGACAGGGCTATACCGTGATCTTGTTTGCAACTGAAATCATAAAAGGAAATAAGAATTTTTTTTTTATTCCCTACCTCCTCTATCTGGTGTAAGTCTGGTGCTATCTTGATTTACACTAGCTGAGAATTTGGTATTCTTTGCCCACTTAATGTTTTCTGCACTCTTTGTAATCATGTCCTGGCTAACCCTGACCTGTTGATGTCAATAGTTTTCACTGTGGATGCCAATGGGATCTAGATGTGACCTGTATTGATTAGAACRGGATGTTTGGTGATGAAATGTGGGCAGAGCGGGACGTGCAGCCACTGACAGAGAAGTTCCTGCTCTAAATGCTTACTTGGGAAGGGAAAGTTTCGATACGCTTGTTAATGTGATTTCAAGGTTAGCAGTACACAGCACAGCAACTGCATCTGTCTGCAGAGGGATTTCAAATCAGCCTTTAATAAGAAAAAGGAGTTTCCTGCGCTGCTTTATCGCATCAGTTACCATTGGAGGCCTTTGCATGTGCCTCGGATTTTTCTCAATATTTAAGGAGCATTTGAAGCCGTAATTGATTATAGCTGAATTTGTGTTACAAAGTAGGGAACAGCAGGTTAGAGCATTTATGCTATGAGACGAGGCTGAGCCTGATTCTCATTTAGATCATTTATAGCAGAAGGGTTGTGTCTTTTCCCCTGGTAACAAGCAGTGTCTGAGCTATTGAGCACAACACTGTATTAATAATTCTGTACTTATTGCAGGCTCTCTGCATGCAAATCCCTCACATACCAGCTGGATTGGCGTAAGCCAGTTTAGGAAGCACACATACACCTTGTACTGCCCTCCACCAGGTTTAGGAGAGGTAAAAAAAAGAGCTGAAGCCGGGATTACCAGATTTTGCAAAGCATTCAGGCTGGGARTGAAAATCCAGCTTCTCCTTTCAAGGTGAAAAGGACATTCTGGTGGCTCTGCTCTGCCCRAGGATCTTCCTTCATTGGTCCCGGCTCTGTTATGTGCCCTTTGAAACTGCTGTATGCTTACATTGCCTCTCATCTCTAGGCTGAAGTTCAGGAAATGTGGCTGCTAATCATATGGTTTTGTTTAAATCTCACGCTGGTGTTTGATCTTGCATTCCTTACCAATCCTGCGTGTTTTGATGGTATCTGCACAAAGCCAGTTCACGGCAGAGGCTAAGTACAGCACCTAACACGCAGAAATCCTGCTTGTGCTGAGAACCTCTTAGTGTTACCACACTAAAAATCGTGGTGTTGGGAGAGAATGTGTGACAAGAATTGAGATGAGACAAATGAAAAGTTGCCAAGTGAATATAGGTTGCATATTCAAATAGCTAATGTGAACAGACATCACTGAAAATAGTAGATAATACTCAAAATTTACCTTATGACTTTCAAAGTGATTAGTGTGAATGTTGTAGAAGGATAACAGTAAACATGGCTTTTCTCTAATAATTCATTTTAACGCTGCYGCTCTGAGTAGAAATGTGTGTGCATTAGATATTCTCATATACCAGATTTTTTAAAATACATTCTCAAAATTCATAAATGAAATGAATTATGACAGATAAAAAATAGCCTGACCCTTTGTATGTAGGGGAGCTCCAAGAAACACAAATGTCAGTCAGCCTGAGAACTGGAACATCCCGGAGTAACGGTGCTGAGAAGTTGGTATGATAACAAGGCAAAGCAAAGTATAGGCTAACAGGATGACATTGTAAGGCRGCAAAAATAGGTGGCTTTTGTATGACTATAATAGCACCACCTGCTTTTAGAACGTTAGTCATCCCATAAATGTGTCCATTCCCGCGAATATCCTTGAGGTAGCTGACACAAAAATCCATAGAAACGATGCGCTGAAAAGGAACAGAGAAAACGGGGAAGAGATGGGACTCACCAGGCTGAAAGCAGCCTGCTGGCAGGGGGAAAAGGAGCAGCTTGGAAACGTCTGTGTACATGTGTGGGGGTGTATGGGGTAGCTGAGCAGAAGTTATGTATTCTTTGCGGAGGGAGGAATTTGTTTCCTTCTCATCARACCTCAGCCCCTGCTGCTTTCTTTGATTTTTCACTAGCAGGGCCAATCTAGGCACTCAGTGATGATAAATAATCCACTATTCCAGGGTGACATGCACAGCGACAAGGTAATACAGAGGGAAAGAGAAGAACCTAAGGGGACAGAATTTCTGTGCTATTTATTTACTTATAATATTAACGTATTATAAATTAAAAAATAAAATTTAAAAATAAATTTAGTTAAATTTAAAAATATATTATTGTATTACGATTTATTTATTTATTTCCAGAGTGTAATCTGACGCACAGGAAGCTTTGAAAACTGCCACAGTGGTTCAGACTGCAACCCAATGGGGAGTCCTAGGTGAGCTTGGCAAACCTTAAACTTTGCTAACATAAGCAGTCTCTGAGAAATGTATTTTTCCGGGGGGACTGTGCTTGCAGCAGCTCTCCTAGGATGCTCCGGTCCTGTTAGCAGCGTCACTCCTGTTTTGTTGTGGGTGGTTTGGGATGCCATGCTTGATGTGCCGTTGCGGGATGGCTCTGGTGTCGGGATATCTGTGCTCGGCTGTGGGCTCGGTCGCTGCCTCCCCAGGCTTTCAGCCTTGCGATCGCAACGTTTGTTGTAGCATTGCGCTTGTGTTCAATTTCTTGGGCTTTGCGGAAGCAAAGCGATAGAAGTGTTGTTGTGCTGACATGCACAGTGCATCGGCAGGGCCAAACCTTCGGTCTCGCTGCGCCGGCTGCAGCTGCTTGGGCTAACGGAATAGCAGGTTGTCGTTCCGTGTTGGACCAACATAAGGAGGAGGAGGGAAAAAAAAAAAAGTACATTTTGCCAGAGGGTTTCATGGCCAAGTACTGACAACAAGGGACGCGGAGACTTGGTGATCTGAATTCTGTTTGTGGTTCTGTGAGGAGCTCACAGACTCTGTGCCTTGATCTGCCCTTGCTTTCCTCTCCCCGCCTTCTCTTGGATGAAAACACAGGACAGGAGCAACAACGTCGTCTAGACAGTGACACGGGGCCAGGACACAGCCTCCTGAGATAAAAGGAGACGGAGACAGGTACAAGAGCCAAGGGATTTGCCGAAATCTGCACAACCAGATCTCCCGATTCCTTCGCTCTCTCTTTCTATGGGTTCTCTTTAGGAGATGAAGTTGATTGAATGAAATTGCCCTTTTTGCTGATTACCATTTTAATGATCTAACCAGTAGTGTCAGAAATCCAGCGTGAAGGGTTTTTTTAGTGCAATGTTTGTCACTTGCGTTTCTRTCAGTTAGGAACCAGAATTGGACTAGTTGAGTTCTCATTTTATCTCAATGTGGGTTTGTGTTCCTGTCATCTAGGCATAGCATCGTGCTAGTGCTGCAGCTGCATTCTCACGTGGCAGGAGAATAGTCTTATTATGGGGAAGTGAAAATTAAAAATGGAACCAAAAATACCCAGCATAAATCAACCTGCAAAAATAAATCTTGGTTTCATAGGTCTTAGGAAAATCTCTTTGTGCATCTCTGCATGCTTCATCTCCTTGGTGATTGTCATTTTGTGTAAAATTCTCATTTTCTGGGTGTGGGATGAAAGCTCCTGCTCTCTTGTGCTTCAGCATTTCTGTTTCCTTGCAACCCCCGTTGCCGGCTTGCACTCACCTCTCACACCCGGCCCGAGTGCAAGACCCCTGGGGAGGAGAGGGCCTGCAGTGCTGCGGGGAGGCCTTTGCCTTGGCATCTTAAATGCACATAAATGACCACCCAGTTCTTTCCAGGTTTAAAATTGGTGAATAATGAACCCAACTTCATGCCCTGAGGTTCCAGTTCTTGATGGGTTTTTCCACATGCTGTCAGAGTACCAATAATTAATATGTGCAGGAAAAGGGACTAAAATCATCTYGGCTTCTTTTACTGACAGCCTCCCAGGCCAGTGGCCGGAATGCAAGAAGAAAGGATATTCCTATTCCCTGTTCATTCGGCTGACAGTGTAATCACTCAGAGTAATAAATCTTCATTGGAAACTTAGATTGAAATGGAGGAGGAAGGAGAGCRATTTCAGACCAGAAGCTGGCAAGGGGGTCCTGTCTCTGCAAAGACCTCAGCGCTGGCGGGAGAGCAAAAGAGACGCTGGGGAATCGCCTTTGCTGCTGCATCCAGAATGTGCCTTAGTGGCTGTGGCAGTGACTGTGCGTGACAGCTCCCACCTGCCCTCGGGCCGTGTCCCCAGCCCCGGGCTACGGCCTCCAGGCCCGTGGCCCTGGGGAGGCTTGGGGCAGGGGACGATATTGGTCCTGCAGTGGCCTTAACGCGCAGCCGAGAAGCGTGTAGGGCCTCGGTAGGGGCCAGGAATAAATTGCAGAGATCTAGAGCRGTTGGTGACCTGCTGTGCTAGCTCTTTAACCCTTCAGCAGCTAACACTTCCCCACAGCCTGGTGAGCAAACAAGGACACACACACACACATACAAAAAAAAAGCAACCACGGAGCTGAAACATTTTATTTCCCCTACTGGGTCTGCCAATTAACCCTGTCAGGAGCCAGAAAGCCACACTGGGCGCATCAACAGAAAGTGAACCGAGGAGGGAATGCGTTTGAGGACAGCAGAGCACAGATCTAATCAGCGCCCCGTCTCTCCGCAAGAGCCGAGCTGTGGCAYGGGGACGGCAGGAGGGAGTTGGCAAACACTCCGTGCTGCAGAACCCRCTGCAGGGCACGCAGAGCCCGCCAAGGCCGGCTCCTGGTGAGAGCCATTCGAGGGCAGCGATCTCGCAAGCACCGCCGCCACTCCTCGCCCCTTGGCCGCTGGGTTATCTGGCTGCATCGACTTCACAGGGCGTGCAGGGCATCTGAAGAAGGAAACGACAAAGGCTCCCATCTCCAGGAGCTCATGCTCCCTGCCCGGGAATCTTCCCTGTCTGCATTCAGCTTGCTGGCAGCACGTGGCAAGCGGGCACCTCTTCCTACGGCCCCGATGGTGGAAAGTCTGAGCTGAGGGGAAGGGAGGAAGGGTAAGTGGAAGAACTGGACAAGTGCAGGTGACAGAACAAGGGCCATCAGGATGTACTTTGCAGGTTCCCCCCCGATGGACCTGCCGGATGCCGTGTAGACTAAGAGCAGAGTACAGAYCCAGTGGGAAGAGCAGGGGTGCTTGACATCACCCCAGGTGGAGGTCTGGTCAATTCACCGACAGGTTAAGGAAGAACTGACCATCCCTTGGGGAAGTTAGGTACCCTACGTGCAAGTGTTTTCAAATAATGCACCTTATTCCCTATGGCAGGAGCTCTCCTGAGTTTCCATCAGAATCTTCCAAGTGACATCAAGAGTGGATTTATCCCACAGACACCTTCATAATCGTTAGAGCAMAAATGAGGAGGAAAAACAGCAGTTGGCACAATGTTTATTTAGCTTCACTTTCAATGTGTAGAAGGCAAACACCCTTTCCACTTGGTGCTCTTGTACCTTTAGCAGTGCAGCTCTCGTGTTGGTCCATCACCTGCAGGTCCTGGTGACTGTAGAACTGTCCCTTGTCACCCAGCTGTCAGATGCATCCCGGCCCTCACTGCATCACTAATACTGCACCCTCTCCTACTGACTTACTGCTAATTGCTTTTCTAGTGCTTCTTCTGCACTGGGACCGATGCACCATGTGCTTGCTCTGTGCCTCAGGATGCAGAGATGGGCAGATACATGAAGAATAGAACAGAGGGAAGAGGAGCAGTTTTAAAGTTGAGCCATACAGAGTTAATATTCTGACTCTCAGGGCATGAAATCAATCTTCCAGGTGAATTCGCAGTCTCTTAAATCCATTTTGGGCACAACGTTCACCTGAAACAGAGCTGGCTGCAGTTCCTGACGTCAGTGAGCGCTTTCTTCCCTTCAAAAGAACACAGCTTGGATTTCATCTTGTTTTTACACCTTCACTTCTCCTTGTAAGTCTCATTGTCACCACCGGGTCTGGTGTCATCCAAGTGCGGCAGTGAGACCAACACTCTGTGCTGCAGAAATTCCCAGAGCACAACACTCGGCAGCTGCCAAGGCTCTCTGCTGGCACCTGCTCAAGACAGAGAGAGAGAGAAATATCACTTTGTCTGCTTTCCTTCATTGCTGCCCACCAGGAAGCCAACACACAGACAGCACTTTGCTCTTCTGCTGGAGAGACGGGCGGGTTAGATGAGCAAGGCAGGCACYTTGAGCCTTTATGGCCTTTGCTACAATCAGTGTGTCCTCTGTCCCATCCTACTTTTTCCTGATAGGATTCTTCCTGCCTCCTGTCTGGGAGGCCTGCAGGGAATAGTGTGTTGTTGTGCTTTTCTTCTGCTGTTTCCCACCTGCCAAAGTCCTTCCTTTGAATGGCWTGCATTTAATTGTTTGGGGCATAAGAGCTGGCAATGTCTGCAGTTGGGCAAACAAACAGAAAGAATACTTTCAGCAAGGTGGCCAAGAGGAACATTGGATGTTTCCAATGATTGATTGGACAACGTTTCTCTCACCTCCTTCCTCCACATGGCTTGATTCCTTTGACTCATGTGGGGATGCTGTCTTCCTGTGTCTCCATCTAARTTCAGGTGGTGATAAATGTATTAAATCTATTCGTTGTGTTTCCTCTGTCATCTCCTAAACCTGCTGGGTCTCCCTTCTCTTCATCTCTTGTTCTTCCCCATGTCCTCAGGCTGAAYTATGTTTCTGAGATCCACATTTGCCATCCGTCAGTCATCCTTGATATTTGCAGCGAGCAGTTCCACAGGTCATCAGTGCGCACGGGGATGCGGCTCGCTGGGCATCCCTTCCAGACGAGGTCAAGACTTCACTGCTCTGGCCTCATACAACTCCATGCACTTTGGCAAAGCTTCTGCTGCCAATGATTTTTKACTGAACAGAAGCAGAACTGAATAAAACTGGGACATGTATGCCTAGACCACCCCAAAATGGCTTTAAGATGACTAGCGGTGAYATGAAGATGTATATAATTATGTTTATATTGATTTGTATTAGGGGAAAGAGTCTTTCTCTCTTAGGAAAAGATGAAGGGAAGGTATAGGAGTGGGAAATAAACATTGTTTTCCAATGCAGAGAATGCAGCCACAACTGGTRAGCCATAGAAAATTCAGGCAACCAGACCTGCTTTAATATCCCACTAGGATGAAATGCACAACAACAAAACAAGAAGAATCATGATTTAACAGTTAACAAAGAATCAGGTAAAGGTCTTTCTTCCTGGTGCTATTTGTAGCACAGATCAAAATGCACCAAGGTTAATTATATTTCAAAATCACTGTTCTTTAGAGACAGACCAGTTTATTAGGAGAAGCTGGAATTGTTAAAGACAGATTTTCTTTGCATCAAAATAGTTCATATGAGGCTCAGGACTTGACTGATTTGACCTCAGGCAATGCTTTGCACTTTGATAAAGCTTTTAGTGGCAATAAAGTTTTACTGAATAGCACTAAAACTGAAGCAAACTGGGAGACATAAGGCAGAGGAAATTCTGAAGGATTCACCCAGTTTTTGCAATCAGGACATCAAGGACTTCCTGTTCCAGYGGCTGCATCAGGCCATTGTTTTTAATAGCCACTGTTCTATTTGTCATTCCCAATTTAATTTTCTAAATATTGGTTATAGCAGTGACTCAAAGATTAGGACTCTAAAAAGAACACAGAAATATGAGAGAATACAATAGCTTAAAAGGAAATAATGAAACAACAAATTTTTCTGAGTTGATATTTATAAGAGAGGGGCTTAGAAATTAATATAAAATCAATAGGAGAAAAAACATTTTTATTGACCAGCCAAATCTTGACCTTGTGTGCTAGGCTTTCTCAGTAAAGCTAAATCCTCACTGTTTGGGAGAGAAGAACTGCTGCTTTTCCTCCTGTGCTGCAGTGGCAAAGCAGCTCTGCCCCGCTTCTCCTGGTGCAGAGCACTGGGACATGGGTGGTGCTGGTCAGACACATCACATCGGGGCATGGTGACCATGTGCAGTCTCTGGCTGTGGCTTTCCGTGGAGTCTTCCCAAGTGTTATGTGCCTTGCAGTGGAAAAGTGTGTACCCCTTTGTCACCAAATGTGTGCCACCAAGTAAAGAAAAAAGTTGGTGATTTGCAAAGTGGAACAAAAAGGGACCGTATTAAAATTTGGACATAGCTGATACCTGCTGCAGASAAAGTAGTATGTGGAAAATGGGAACATGGTTAGTTTATGTGCATTTTCCTAGGATTAGTGAAATATATTAGTATGTTAAAAAACTCATTTMTGGCAAAGCACAATGCCTCTCATTYATMCTTTTTCTTTTTTGGGGCGTAGACCTGCTTGTTGCTTTGTGATGRGGAATGTTTTTGGATGCCTAACAGGTTGAGATGTGGTGTGTGCAAATCCTCAATGCTTTGTAAACTTTGCCTGCTTCAGAGGTAGAAATCTCTGAGGGTGGAAGGAGGAGATCTGTATCATTCTATAGGTTCTTTGGTCCGGAGTTAGTTATTCTAGGATAAGGAACATAACACCTTGATTGCTACGGCAAGGAGATGTGGTTCATAAAAAAGGCTCAGAACAGAGTTCAGCTACACARTCACAACACCTTGCCAGAACTGGAAGCTTTTAACTGCAAGTAGCTAATGGATTATTCTAACATTTGATCTGTGAATGAAAGACAACCCCAAAAAGGGCAGGTAAAGAAGTTCTTTATGCGTAGATTGTTTTCTCTGTACTTTTGGCATAGTGTAACATCCGTTGAAGGAACAAAATTGCCATGAATGGAACATTGAAAGGTCAAACCTTTGTGAAGATTAGATCCCCAATCTATATGGATTAAATCTGATTTTACTGTTCTAAAGTTGGGTAAGCTCAGGAAAGACGATGGGAATAGCTTTGAATCCATCTTTTTCTTTTTCTTTTTTTTTTTTTTTTTTGGGTGTCCATTTTGTGATTGCTTGTGCTGAGCTGAGGGAAAAAAAGAAGTTTTTGTCTCCTTGACTACAGCACTTATGATGTCATCTGTGTTGTATTTTTTCCATTCTATCCCTTTTAGGTTCCTTTTTGAACTTGTCCTCATCT
This sequence comes from Eudromia elegans, assembly GCA_003342815.1. Taxonomy (NCBI): domain Eukaryota; kingdom Metazoa; phylum Chordata; class Aves; order Tinamiformes; family Tinamidae; genus Eudromia; species Eudromia elegans. The sequence goes on from PTEX01000009.1 coordinate 4,183,830, forward strand.
GTTCTTCTTTTAAAGCCAACGTCAGTCCTATAGGTCTTCTCGCTGCCCGTTTCACTCTTACGACGTGTATCCTTTGTAGAGTTGTATCTAGGTCAGTTGCTTCTCACACCTTATATAGGCTATTTGTCAAAGCACTGTGCAGTCTGGATTTAATGCCTGAATTGAATAATAGTCTCCCCAAGGATTGCTCTCTATTACTTCTTATAGAGATGCTGTTCTTATAGACAGCAATCTTGGAAGTTTTGGTTTAAAAATTACTTTTTGTTGTCATTGTTTCTTAATACATTAATTGCACTTTTATTTATTATTTTAGGTGTAGTATCTCAAGTATGCCTTATGCTTCAGGGAGATCTGTTGGTTATGTTGGAGTGAATGGTGTTAGAACCTGCACCTTAAGTGGAAAAATAYTAGGTGTGTGATAGTTCTGCAAAATTGTCCCCATGCTTCCTTGTCTGCAATGTCTTTCAAGATCTGATTGTGTGGAAGAAGCCCTGCTTGAACATATTTGGGTAGGAGGAATTAATATTGACACAGCAGACAAGCTTCCCCAAAAATCCCTCCTCTCAAAGGCTTGGCTTTCTCTTTAGAGGCTGTCAGTTTTTGTGCTCTAGAACTGTCACTGCAACACAGGACTGGAATTTCTAAGGCACTTAAAAAGTAGTTCTTACTTTTTAGTCCAGAAGTGACTCTTTCCATCAAGCTCATCCAGAGGTTACTGCATTCACATAGATCAAGGTCTTGCTTTTGCTGAGACATTGCAGAATATTAGCTATACATTTTTTTTTCCCCAGATGAAAACTTTGCTGTGAAGATATAATTAGTAGATTATCTTTAAGGAACCTGATTGTTGTTCCATTTTGTTACTCTTCTTTGTAGCTTAAAAATGAATTACATGCCTTTGCCACTTGGCCTTCACCAGAAAAGGCTACTGCTTTCCTGTTGTACCCATTTTAGGCTTCCTTTACTGAAGTCCAAGACAATTCCCATTCTATCCTGAGATCTTGCAAATAAATTGTATTGCTTTTGCATTTGTCAACATTAAGGTGTATTTGTTGTATCTAGTCCAATTACCTACCAAAGCACAGGACTCTGTAGAGTTCTGTTGTTTGCTTTTCCCTTTCCCTTCCATGTCCACTTCTCCAATTTTGTGTTGTCAGCAGACTTAACCAGTTTACAGTCAGCTTCTCTAAGCYATTTATATAAATTAGGCTTAGCAGGGGTTCCAAGGATCGTGTGGCGATGAACATTACTTTGCATTTGTTGCCTTTAATTTTCTTTTGCCGTATGTTGACCCAATTCTAGAGTAGATCTAAACTGCTGGATATTTCTTGGTTGCTTCTGTAACGTCCATTATATGGCCTCATTGGCAACTGCAGGGACTCCAAAAAAGACATTATTTGGAGTCATTTACATAGCTTAAAACTAGAGCAGGAAGGGGCATTTTCACTGACCTAATTCAGGGGGTCCCATCGTTTAGGTCTCTTAATTAACGATGACTCTATTTTACTGTTCTGTAGCCTGATCACTACCTGTTCTCATTCACTACACCAACTCCTTGCAGCATTTCTGTGGTACATGCAGCTTTTCATGGAGAATTTGGCTAAGCTGCCCAAATAATCTTCAGTAAATTGTATTGTGTATAACTTGCTCTTTGATTTACTTCCCTCTCTCTTTCCAAGACGAGGACTATTTTAATAGGTTTTGTCATCAATTCAAGCACCTGAATGGAGCTCAGAAGCCTGGGCTTGTCTCTGAGACACTTATAGTCTGGATAGTAGCAGGGAACCTTTACAGCCTACACACATTGAGCAGATCCGTATCTCGAGGACAGACCCTCACCATGATGGTAGCAGCCCATGCCACCTGTAACCAACCTGCTTGCTGGGCCCTCCCAACCCAGCATCACCAAACTTCTTTAAATGGGTAGGAACACAGAATCCCTCCTCTCACCCTGGCAGGTCTCTGAAGAGGCTCAGTAGACTACAAACAGTTTGTCAAAAACAGACCTGTCCCCTTCACTCTTCCACCCCAAAGGAGAAAGATATTCATTAAAACAATTTCTTTTAAGGCTCATCTATTCTGCTCTTTGCAATGTGTGCTGTGGTGCTTATGACTGCTCCAAGGCTGTATCTAACAGAGATCCCAGGAGAGAGAACATCATGGATATGCCCTCAGGTTTATTCTAATTTGAGTGAGTTGCTCATGTCTTCTTTACAGCTTGTCCAGAACTCTTAATTCTTTGACTTAATAAATGTGGATGGGTCCCATGCTCTCAGCTTCAGGGCCTTTACTCTCTAACAGTTCAGAAAAGCTGCATTTAATCGCTTCTGGGTTTAGGAAAGACCCCTCTTGGGGCTCCCCTCTTGGAGCTCTGCCTTGAATTGAATGTTTCCATATAATTTCTGAGGGCACTGTTTGGCCTTGTAATTTTTAGRGACAGAAGTTAGACCTGTGTGACATTTTGAGACACGCACACATATTATAGGATCCTTCTTTTCTGCTTCCCCATTCCAGTTGTTGCATGGGCAGGGGACTGGAGCAATTGAGACTTCTGCTTTTTGAGAGCAACTCCGTTTTCTAGCCTCTGCATGTAACAGCAGCATTCAGCTGCTGTTCATCCTGCTGCCCTGTTTCCAGCAAGGATCTGTAATTTGCACACAACTCAAGTGAAACAAAGAGCTGCAGCATTTGTTTTGCTGCAGTGTTGGAATAACCACTGTGGGACAAACTTTGCCCATCCAGCACCTGAGGGCAAGAATTCTGCACCTCTTCTGCAAGGCAAAATGGTTCACAAATGTCCCTCTCTTTTAGAAGTGCCCCTGCATTGGAAAGGGAGGCTGCCTGCCCTTCCTCCCATGCCCCATGAAACTGAGTTTCTAGYGAGACAATCTGCTTGTTTGATTCCTCCAGGGAAAGGACAGCCAGGGCTGTATTTCAATACATCAGGAGCCTCTTGAAAAGGTGAGGCCCTTTCTGTTAGTGCTGTAATGGAAGAGAAGCCTAAAGAGAAGAAATGTGACCATTTCAGGGGCACAAAGTCATCGCATTTCTGCTGTTACATTCTGGGAACAAAAATAGCAGGGACAGGTCCCAGCTGCCGACCACAGTGTGTTTGAAAAGGTTATCAAGACATTATAGCATGTAAACAGCAGAGCTATTAGCTCTGAGCTGTGAAAAGTTTCTAACCTTCACCGCGAAAACCTTAAATTATTTTTGAAGTGTTAATGAAAGTCAGCTCTCCAAAGATGGATGTGAAGCATGGAATTGCATTAGACAAATGGCAGTAACGTTTTAACAGCCCGTGCTTCAGAAGCATCCCCCTCTATAAGGATTCAAGGGRGTCTGAGCCTAAGCACTTCTTTGAGCCCCTTTATGAGGCAGATAAAATATGTGCACTTTATATTGGGCTGTTTACACGAGCGTGCAAACACRGGTTTTATTTCATAGGTGTTTTAGGCTCCTGGAAACCTCTTGGAGGTGTTTATTGTCTTGAGGATGTTTAGGGATGGCTCAGCCTGCCATTAGAGCTAACTTTATCTCGTCAATGGAGATGTGGACCAAGGAAGACTATGATTGTCCCATAGATCATCTCACAGATGTGACAGACACTGTGTTAATGCTTGGTACCTAYGTCCTGATGTATGAGTGCATCTTTTGTACCCTGTGTATATAACCCAATTGCATCTGCCTCTAATAGGCACATGAAAGAAAAGCTACCCAGGGARTGCCCTCCATCCTCAGATGCTTGTCACGGATGTCCCCTTTCCACTGCATAGGAAACTAGTGCATGTCCCCCTGGCCAGCCTCAAWCAGCACAAAATGCTGTGTCCAAATTTCAAGTGTTCATCAGGCAACATATAGCCTGGGAAAGAAGAGCCTCTAAAGAGCAAGATACCTTGGCTTGTTACAGTTGTTCTCTCCCAGCCTTAGTCGTATCTTGACTGTGTCCATGTATTTTTATGACTGAGATTCATATTAGCCAAGGTGAGTCTTGCTGAGCCTTTTGATCCTTTGAAGAACTTGTGCAAATACTTTGTTTGGGACGTGGTGGGTATAGTGAATGTGTAATTCTCTGCAGGATCAGAGCTAGGAGGAGTGTGGGTTGCTGAGTTGTGCCCTGGAGTACCTGCTAATGTTTCCTATTTGAAGAAGGACAAGCAAAGAGGCAAATGTGCAGACTGTATCTGACTTAAATATTTAACTTCTTTGTGAGCAGAGATGCCTTGCAAATGAGTCCCCTGCACCGAGCAGCCCAAAACCTTGGTGAAGTTCTCATCTAATCCTTTGGGCTCTTTCTCTGTGACCTGTTYGGTGGTTTCACAGAATCTACAGATAAGAGACAATTTTATAAAAGCCTTTTTCATTCTCGGGTCAGATATTTCCCCTTGCCTTCCCTTTTTGGAACAAGGGGGGAAAATAACCCTTCTCCAGCTCCATAACCTTTTCATGCATAATAACATTTTAGGCTTTTATTACTCTGTTGAGACAAAACAGGCTCCGATGAATTTCAATTCAGCACAGAATCGACCATGCTACAGTGTCTAGGCATACAGAGAAGAAAAACCTCTCTCCAATTCTGGAACAGGTTGAAAGACCAGAAACTGTGATTATGGTACTAGAGTCAATAAAGCTTAAAGCTCTGTCTGGCTTTCCCACTAAGGAAGGTGAAACAAAATCTCCCTACCCCCACAAATCAATTTAAAGCCTTTGCACGGTGATGACGTTTATTGGCATTTCCATTGCATACAATGTGGACTCATTTTTGTGCTGAGTGTGTGCAGTTAAAGGGACCCTGCAGCCCCAGCAGGTTTTGTAAATTATTTAATTTCTGGCACTGCATTTTCTACTAGTGCATACCTCAGTATTTTGCACCTTTGCAATTACATTTTCCTCTTATTTTTCTTTTAATTTTCTCTCTCCTGTTTCCTCATGGAAGGTGTACTCAAGAGAAGCTCGAAGTGCAAAGGAACATGCCACTGAAGCTAGAATGCAAGAGCAATAAGTGCATTTGTGAGTCTTTTAAATAATTGKTTTTTCCCATTTTTGAGTCTGTAGACAGTTGCACTATTAAGCCTTTCATTCGAACTGTAAAGCATAAAATCATATTTTAAAATGAATCCTGGGGAAATCTCAAATATTCCTATGGCTTCTGGAGCCTAGAATTTTGCAGAAAATAATCCAGACCTCTATTGTTAGCCTGGCTGTCGGTGGTTCAGGAGCTTGTGAGGGACCTCATTTTCTCTGTCTTGGATCATGTGTTTTGTTTGACAGTGGCCGAATTCCAGAGCTGAAGAGGTGAGGTCCCAGCCATGGTGGCTCGTTGGTGGCCTCTCACGGTGCAGCTTCTGCATCTCCAGCTGTCGGGTCACAGAGATTAGTGAGGGGACACACATGGTCCCCTCACCACACTGCAATGGGAAACAGATGGGAGGGGACACTGCTGATTTTAGGCACTTTATTCATACTCTGTATTGACCACATAACTGAAAGACGTGTTTGGTGCTTCTAAACAGTTGCTTATTTGTGCATGCAGGAAAAGGTGCTTTGCTCTTGTGTTGCATGGTTCTTCTGCAACCTGGTGCGAGGATAAAGCAGCCAGCTGGACTGGGAGAAACTCCCTTGGAAACTCTCTTGGTAGTTTCTGCAGAGGAATTTACCTAACTCTTCCCTGGGTTTGTCCCACCCTTGCAGGTCTTGGTTTGCTGATGGATGTTTCACTTTGTTCCAGTGCATTTTCCTCTTCATGGAAAGCATTGGGCTAATTTGCCAGTGTAGCTCTACCGAGTCGCATGCTGAACAGGATGGAGAGAACTTCCTTTGATCAGTCAAGCATCAAACCTGCATCCAGGCTCTGCAAAGCCCTCCTGGTATTATTCTYCATGGAATTTGAAGTTCAGGCTTCAATCATCCATCAAAATAACACGGCATGGAAAACATTTGTAAAAGTGACTCAGGCAGCCCCAGCAGGAACTTTGAATATGAATTGTGTGGAAACACTCCTCCTTGGAGCATTGCATAAGCTTCCAAGGAGAAAGATTTGGGGGAAATTCWGTGGAGGCTTCTCATTTTGGAACAGCAGCTAAGTAGAAACTGTTGCCTAAGATGTTTCACGTAGTCACTCTGAGCCTTGCTCTTGTGAAATAGCTCTGTGGTTAGCCTGGGCTGAATTCTCCTCCTCACTGGTAGTTATGTAAAGAATTTTCTGCTGCTTGGCCCTCTCATACGAGTTAAGGAATATATTTGAGGAAATGTCACAGAGCTGTTCTGAGGCAAGGGATGATGCTTATTGCTGTACTTAAAATAGGTGAAATGGGGAAGAGATTATGAGGGTTTTCAGAGGCATTTAARATGAAAAAAGTATCTCACAAGGCTTTTTTAACATGCACGGGGTTTGAACCCTGTTTAATCCTAGCAGTGTGCCTGGAAATTCTGATTGCTTCTTCCCTGTCTGCAGAGATTTTAATTCGATTTGTGCGTTTGGGCCAATGTGATCGGTGGCACAGAGTGCAGWATTCAAAAAGCCCCCATGAGCAACCCAGGAGTCCAGGTAATGGCACTGCTGCTTTTGAGTGCTGTTCAGAAACGACCTGCTTTTCCTTATTTGTGCCACGCCATGCAAAGGGGGAGAGGAGTTTAGCTGAAGCTCCACATGTCTTGKTTAGAGGAGAAAACTAGTGAAAAACTTACGAAACCTGAATGCCTTGTATTTCATGGAAGAATTGCTTCATGTAGAGCAAGGACTTGATCCAGAGCCTTGTTCATGCRTCTTGTCAGTTCAGATTGAGTTTAGACTGTTCCAGATGATGAGAATTRGGCTCTACTCCACCTTCCTCTGGTGTGTTATTTCATGACTACTGTTTTTAGAGGGGAGAGAAAGAGATTTAAAAAGAAATTAAATTAGAAGAACAATAAAATTACAGAGGAGTCACCTAAGGGGTTTAAAAATATCCCT
>PTEX01000009.1:4190821-4265700 GCA_003342815.1 Eudromia elegans
CTTCTTTACAAATTTTGCAAGGGGTAAAATCTATTCCTCGGGGTAAATTTTCCACCCCACTTGTATCCAAACCTCTCAACTCTATTGACATTCATGTCTTCAATTAAAGCCCAAATTACAGTTGCATAAGCCTCTATTTAGTGATGGTGCAGCTAAAAAGGCTTTTGGATTTGGTTTAGCTTAGCTGAAATGTATGAAGGCTTCTTTCAAGACCTCTCCCAACCAATTAGTTCTGGAGATCCTCAGCAGAACATGCTTTGTTAAGAAATGTTTGTGTGATAGTCTTAATTTCCAAAATGTCTTAATTTCCCCTGCCCCTCCTTTCCTTTTTTTTTTTTCCTTAATTTTGTCCTTAGCAAGTGCCTTACTTTCCTTTCCTTGATTGCTCACGTCAGTAGGGAGGTGCAAAGTCGCTTTGCTAAATGGGAATCACAACTGAATGCTTTTATGCTTCATAGTTCTTGGCGAGAGGGTGGGAAACACAAAATGGAGGGGGAACAAGAGCGAAGGCGATGCTCTCTGTGTGACAGGTAAAAGCTGCAGCCCTCGAGGAGGGAAGATGGTTTGTAGCCCTGGACTGTTGGTGTGAACTGCTCAAGTGGCTGGTTGCTTCATCCCAGGAATARTGGGTCGGGTTCCACCCATGAACAGGGGTTTTGGTGGAGCCGGACTAGTCCGTGCTGACCTGCATCTGCCTGAGAAAGCAACGCTCCTCAAAGGCTTAGGAGGCCTTTCAGCCTCAGGTGTTGTCCCAGRCCTGTTCATCAGTGTAGCTTATACTGGAGTGGCAAGGAAGCCCCATGGAAGGATGYTGCTGAAGCACCCAAGGGGTTCAAATATTGCCCGAGGACAAATCTGGCTTGTTGGAGCCATCCTGGGTTGGTGCTGCAGTCCCATGGCTGACAATAGGACTCGCTCTCAGTTGTGACTGGTAGCTTGCGATTTGGAGGGTGTTATTCCTGCTCCCTCCCTGCCCTTCCTCGCTGCTTATGTCCCCACTTTCCAGTCTCCAGCATTTCAGAGGAATGGCCGGTGCGAGGCGGCACTCCTTTACCTGACCCCTACATCTTTGCTTTAGATTGCCTTTAAAAACAGCATACATCAGATTCACTGAGGTATTAATATTTAACAGTATTAGTTCTGGAAGCATAAACAGCAACAGCGTTCTTTTTTTTTTTTCTTTACCCTCTGTGTGTAATAAATCATCATCAACCTCTTTATTTCGGTTGTGTTTCCATAGTGAGGCAAGAGCACCATGAAAAAAAATGCAGTGCAGTCACCAAAAGAGAAAAGAAMGGCTTCAGTTGTTTTTATTTCATGTGCTAGGAGGGCCTTGCTTGTGGAAGGCAGAGCCCCAGTGCAGTGAGGGCTCCCCAGTGCAATCAGACAGACTCACTGCCTCCRGAGGGGGGATGCTCACAAACCCCTTTAAAGCAGAGAAAGCCTGGAGTGCTCCGGAGATTGTAGCAGCACTTGATGCATCCACATCTGCTGCTCTCCATGGACAGAAACCATGGGAGAGCAGAAATGGCCCTGGAAGGCAGTTACTCCATGGTTTGTGATCATCCAGCTGRGCAGTACTGTTGCACTGGGAATGTCCCCCTTCCTGCCCACCCTTTGCACTGTGGCCCTTGGACAGTCTATCTGGAGATGTCTGTCAGTGCAGAGGTGTCCAGGTTACTGCACAGACAGCTGATGGCCTGGCCTTGCCAATGGCCTTGCTCAGCTCCCTAGGGTTGACATAAGACACATCATCCTTGAACGCAGTTCCTTGCTCTTGCACCTGGACAAACCACGTAAGTAGAAGCCCGTATTGCCTCCCCCTGCTCAGAAGAATGTATTCCCATGCTTTCCGTCCTTTACAGTGTATTCCCATGCTTTCCATCCTTTTGGATAGAATTTCCACTTGTCTTCCCAGGAGAAGATGTGCTTCTCATACACAGGGAATGCAAGAAGAATTTCAGTGCCTGATGAGAAACCACTATTTGCAATCTGGCACTGTGTCCTGGAGATTAAATAGATAGTGTGTACCTTTCCCTCTCTCTGACAGTGGCAACCGTGAGCTTTGTTTTTAATCAGAACTGTTCTTTTTAGCTGGCTAGCAGTGCAAAAGTGCTGAGCTGTCTGTCTAGACATCACTCTGAGCCTGGTTAAATTAATATTAGCTCTGAGAAATAGGTAATTATTTTCCCTGTTTATTTGGTTGCACCTATAATTATTGCTTTACCTGGTGGGAGCCATAAGCTGTTGTAATTATGCTTCGTTAAAATGCTGATTAATAACGGCTTGCTTCTGAAAGGTGTGCTATGGGACTTGCTTTTCCCTGGCTAGGCTTATTAATTGTAATGTAGATCTATGTACCTATCTATTAACTCTCAGCTAATATGCATAGAAATGATGCTAAGATGATATTTCAGCACCTGCCTGAGACTCACTAACACCAGACCTCAAGATTTTTTTTTTTTTTTTTTGGTCAAACAAAGAATCTCTTTTGCTATTGAATTCACTACACATTTCCAAACACATCTAGGAAGCAGCAGATGAAAAAATGATACGAAAGTATGCTGTACCTAAAGAGCAATTCTCTACTCCTATATAATAGCCTTTATGTTCATGAATTTATAGACTGCTTTAGGAAAGAAGGCCAATATTCTCTCCATTTTACAAACTGAACGTAATGTGTAGAAAACTATATGGGCAGGTTTCACAGGAAGAGCATGGCAACAGTTTTGGGCATTGATTCCCTGAACTAGTTTCTGACCCAGTTGTCTGTAGTGTGTGCAGAGTGTAGACGCTTCTTTACGAGTGCACCCCTTGACGCAGTACAGATGGCCACCAAAGAGCAGGTCCTACTACCTGATCATCAGTATGCCTTGTGCTAGGGAAGGACTTGACCAGCTACCTGCTGATTTTTGCAGTGTTATCTTGAGATAAATTCTTCTACCTTTTTGTGCTCTTTGTCCGTGAGGATGTGATTATGTTGGGTATGTGTTGCGTGCATATGTACTGAAGAGGATGTCCTGTGTTGGGGTTGCCTTAGGTATTGATATTGAGATGCAGAATATGATTTGAGAGATGAATTGATGACTCTGAGACTCAGTACTGTTAATATAAATAATACCAATGTTTTCAGTATACTGCCCATATAGTTGCATTTGAGGTTTTATTCCTGCAAGATAGGAAAGGTTCCAGACTTGGGTTAACCAGAAATGAATATAAGTTCTATTATGGATGATTTTTTTTTTTTTGCTTTTATCACAGTCTACTTCTAAATAATGCAGGCAGACTTTGATTTGAGAATTCCTTAGCCTTGAAAATGTTAATGATTTCATATATCAGGTTCCCAATTTSGACCATTTCTAATAATATTCACATACTAATCAATGCTGTTGAGATTTTGTTTTGATTTGCTTGGGCTTCCAAAGATCATCTTCTAATATTTCTTGAGTAAATGGCAACAGTTCAACCCAACTGGTGCACAGTCTGGTCACTGCATTTTGGCCTTTAATAATTATTCATTCATTCAGATTTTCATATCGAAATCTGCAACATATGAGGCTTACGCTCTGTATAGGACAAAAGAAGTGGTTATTGCCAGTGAGCGTGTTAAGGATGATTGAGTAGGCAAGAGCAGCCAAGGCTTAATAAAAGTGAGACAAAGATTCAGTCCATAAGTCCATGAGATTGAGTCTATAGATCTTCATTAGTCCTTTATGCTTTAAAATGTGGTAATGGTTTCAGGAGTGAATACTGTATTTGTACATTAGCTTTCTCACCTCTGAGTACATGTTATATACCTACTTTGTCTGGACCAGAGCTGATACAGGGATCATTTACTGGGCTCATGTAAAGAGCAGTCGCAGCCTCTGCATGTTCCCTGTTCTTGACTTCAGTGAGATTTGCCCGTGCACTTCTCTCATTATGGAGCCTGTTCTGCTCATGGGTTTTCTTGTTCAATACAATCTTATTAAGTGCACTTGTATGCCAGGTTCAATACAGGAGTTAGGAATTAGGCCTGGRGAGAGCAAAGGTGCCCTCCTATCACGAAGAATCTGTTTTGCAGCAGTTTGGTTTTGTTTTGGTTTGCTTTTGTTTTATGCCAGTTTGCTTTCAGGATTTCTTATTCTTTTTCTGGTCACGAGCAAAGGATAATACAGGTAGGAGCAGCTATTGTTTTGTAGTGAGCAGTTCATCCCCAGACTGTTGTAAACAGAGACTCACTTTGGGACTATGCTCAAACCTTCCAGCACTGTGATGTCCTTGGTTACCTCTGCAGTACAAATGCTGATGGACCCAATGACAGCATGTACCTGCCAGGAACAGAGCAGAAAGGCACTAGTGTMCTCCTGTGAACAGGTAGGACTGAGCATATGGACATGGGAAAGAAGAAAGCATTGATAGTAGCACAGCTGGATCATTATGACTCTTCCAGGTGTGGACTCTACTGAGCAGCTCTGTTCTGCGTAGATGGAGTTTAAAGTAAATCTATTATTTGCCATCATTATTTGCCTGAGAGTTTATTTGTCATCATTCATTTAACTTGTCATGCTAATAAAGTATAATGGTTTGATTCGATAGCTCAGTACTACTTTTTTTTTTTTTAATTTGGTCCTCATGTTTGGGTGATGCAGATGTGTCTTCAAATCTGAATTTGGTGACCTTGAGTTCTGTAGTCAAGACAAAAACAGGATCTTAACGACAGCATTGAGTGTTTCACTGTTCATCTAGGGTGTTAGATGTGGATAAACTACCCTGTCCCTGAGCAATTAGGCATTTTGTAAAGCTGAAACACCAGCACCTGCTTAGGATGATTATTCCATTTTCCTCACTAAGTAGAATGGAGAGGTATTTTTAGGAAATACTACTGAATGATTTTCAGTCTCCTTCGTAKGACCTCTGTGCTTGTTTTCACTGATCTTTCTTCTTKCAGGTTGGTTATTTTCTTGTTTATTTGTGGGTATTTTTTTCATTCCTTATGTTTAACTCTGCCATGCCCAATGCTTCTAAAGTGAAGGCTGCTTCATGCTGCCTTGCTTCTCTACAGCGTCTCACGGCGAGACACTGGGTTAAGGCAGGTTGATAAAACTCCCTCGAATGACTTCTGTCATTTCCCACTAGGCAGGATCTTGGCAGAATTTGGAAATGTGCATGCACGTTTTTTGAGGCTACAGAAGAGGAGCATGGAGCAAGGGCTTGTTTGYCGAGGACCAAGCTTTCCTCACACTGGCAGCACCGGCACTCCCAGCGATACAGTGTTTGGCAACCCCATTGATGTGACGACCCCCTGCTCTCAGCCTACTGCTTCTTTTGACAGTGACGCTGGTAGAAGATTACCTTAAACTGCAAATTTTCTATCTGAAAAACAGACCGTTGGCCATCTTGTGCTCCTGCTTGCACACCTGGAGATGCTGAAGCACACCATGCCAAAGAGGCTCATCCCTGCTAGTGCTGCTCTCTGTGAAGGATGCCATCGCTTGGTTTTCAGGCTTTTTTTTCTTTTTTGTGTGTGTTCATGGTAYCCAAATGTTGCCCTAAGCAATGTGTTACTACACCCTGGGTACAGGTTCCATATATTCCTTCTCCTTGACTTAGAGACAGTGGARGATTCATTTTCTGCCAGCCCATAGTTCATATTTTTGCTCCTGTGCTTTTCTATGATCAATGCTCTGTGTACCTTGAGGGGAAGTGTTGTTAGCCTTTAATGAACAGAAATCATAAGAGAGAAAGAGGATTGGCTTAAAAGTCATGAAAGTCATGAAATTTATGGCAAATAATAATTGTCACTTTTTTTTTTTTTGCTTTTCTGATCTATTTAAGCTTTCCTCTGCAGCTGGGAGGGCAGAAAGTGCACTGTGGCTTTCCRTAACTAATATTCTCCCCTCTTGTTCCATTGGAAAAACTGAGCTTCTGGAAATTCAAGTGATGCTGTAAAATATGCAGATACTTTGGGACTGYCAGGAACACCAGGTTCAAATCCTTCCACAATGTGATGAGGATCTGACCATTGTTGTGTCTTCTGCATATGAYGAAGGCTGGTAAGAAAGGGATCTTTCCATTCAAACATATTTTCTCTCTCCTTCCCTCCTTCTCTAAGAAAATGTTCATATCAGCCAACRTATCTAATTGCAGGCCAGCCATTATCGCTTCTGTGGCTGCTTTTACTGTCCTATTAATCTCTGAAAAGCTAGCAAAACCCCTTCAGCTTGCTGGCTCAGGTTTGGGAAGGACATTGTGTTATTCACAATCATTTCCAGCTATGGTATAAATTATTTGCAAAAAATTGATACTGCACATTTTAAGGAGCTTGATTTCTCTCTTTATCCTTTGGTGCCCCCCCTCCTTTTTTTGTTCTGATTAGACAAATGAATCACGCAAGTGAGTGTTCCCTGCAAAGCCACTAATTGATGGGATGCTATACAATTGCATTGCAATAACAAAACACTTTCAGCCTCTGAGAGATTAGTTGCATTGGCCTGGGATTAAGAAACCTTTGAAATCCTGAATCTAAATTACCATTCTTTTGACTGCTGTTTGTGACGCTAATTAGCTGTGTTAATTGGATGTTTTGATACTTGAAGAGCGGAGCAATCCAGATTTTTTTTTCTGGAAATCCAAAATTATTAATGATTTTGGCAAGGGACCCAGAGTTTATTTTAATGCTGTACACTTCCATATCCCCATTTTTGTTCTAGTTTTTTTGCTGCTGTTGTTTTTTAATATTTCTGTTATTATTTTTTAAGCATTTTGAGTGAGTAATCAGCGTAGGAGTGAATGGTAAATGTTTGAATGTGCTTTCCAACAGAGAGCTCTGATGCATCGCTGTCTCCAAATTATTGAACTGCTGGAGAGAAAATATGTCCAAGCCAACATTGTTTGTGTTGTTGGAGAAGTAGRGAGAAAGAGGGAGATATGTGTGAAACAAATAAAGAAAACTAAGGTGAAGCCATTTGGATGGAGGGGCTTCCTTTGGAATTGCACAGTGGGCGATTTCAAAGGAGCTTGAATTTAATTTCTTCTTTGTTGTCATGTACTCGTTTGCTCTTCTTACATCATGCAGCATGCTGGTTCCCCAGGCTCTGCCCGCCTAAGAATGCGCTGGAGGAAATAGTTGCATGGATGTTAAGGGAAGGATAGAAATACTTTTCCTTGTAGGATCARAACTCAGTCTTTTTTTCTAGATGTTCTTCTTATCATATGATTTTATGATCTCAGCTTAGTTCTTCTAGGCTGACCTCTGTGATGGTCTTTCTTTGGTTCTGAGGTAAAAAAAGGAAAAAGAAGAAAAAAGGGGGAAAAAAAAAAAAAGACTTTGAGTCTGGGCCATGCCGGAATGGGATTTTGGAAGCAGACACKTATCTGGGCCATGCCTAACAGTTCCGATAGAACTGATGACTCCATCCCTGTGCCTCATTTTCTCATCTGACAAGGTCTCAGAGCCTGGGGACTAGGTGGCACATTGCAGCGCTCCCGTTTACTGGCTGCTGGTCTTCAGCTGCCAACCTGTGGGAGACTGAGTCTACAGTGGCACCACGATCAGTACAGGCTGTGGKGGAAAGGAGATATGCAGGAGATATGTGCTGTTGATGCCAAATTCTGCTCTGTAAAATACAGAATCTGAACTTAGGAGGTAGGAAAGTACACAGGTGCCTGAAACAAAGTCTGTAAGGACTTCAGGTATATCCATCTAAAATTCTGTCCCCTAATGACCTCTCTTTTGAATGCCATTTTTTAGAATTCTGCTCTTAAAACAGTTGTTAACACCTCCTTTTTTGACCCAAATCTTGTCTTAATGGCCAGACTAACACCTGGGCTCTGTTTATTGTGCTGTGGAAATTCCTGGTCAYTAAAATCCTCAGTGGTGCTTGGAGGGTCCAGTCTGACCCACCTGCCCTAAGCAGACCTCACACCGTAACCTTAATAACTCCATAACCCTAATAGCAGGATACCCCACTGAAGGTGCTTCTCAGTGTGAGGAACGCGCTTTTGGCCTGTCATCACCCACCAGATCATGCCACCCCCGGCTCCATCTCCATTGCTTAAATGGAGGGATGGAGGAGCCATATCCTGATCCTCGGATTTCAGCCTGGGRCTCTGGCTGATGAACATAAGGTTGGTGTCTGTCTCGCGCGTGCATTGGGGTCTATGGATCTGGCTCTTTTCCTCCCTGACTCTCTCAGCTGTGTTTCCTTCACAAGCACAGAGTTCATGCAGCTCTGCTCTTTGTTGTTGGGTTTTTTAGTTCAAATTTGAAAAGTGTTGTACGAAGACTGGCATCCAGTTGGGGCACCATCTGGATGGGACAGGCCAGAGCGACTTAGCCGCCTTTAAAAAAAAAAAAAAAACAAAAAAAGAGAAATACATTCCAAGTTTGGATGTTACAGTGTTAAACAACAAAATCCTGGCTAAGCCTTCATCTTGGCAGCTCTGGGTCTTGGCCTTGGGGAGATCCTTCTCCCACTGGGGCTTGGGGAGCCACTTCCTAGGCCAGCGAGGGGAGGGAGACATGGTGCGAAGCTGATAGATTTGATCTTCAGGGCTTTTTTTTTTCTGGACTTTTCAGTCTCCATCTGTCAGCAGATTTGTGTGCTGACATTGACAACTACTTTAGAGGAAGTGGCACCTCCTGGCTTGGTGGCAACCTGCTAGTGGGAGGGCAGAGGACAGGGCCATGTGTGTGTGAGAGTATGTCTCGAGGGCAGGCTGGAAACCATACAGAAGTGAAACAGGGCCAGGTTTAGATGTCTGCAGCCTAAATGCTTCCAAAGCAGAATAACACAACGTTTCATCTTTTCATCAYGAAGAATAATTAACTTTCTGTTTTSAAACAATTTTCTRTCMACAACACTAAAGCAGAAAGAGCATGAGAACTGCTCCACAAATGCTGAGCTAACACAAGAAATCCTTTTGCAAAGTGCTTCTCARCAGCCTTGCTGAGTGTCTTAGTGTCAGTTAAAGGCAAGCGACCAGGGCAGCTGTGGACTTGATGAGGGGCTAATGGCTTTGAAGGTCATMTTGAGATGTGTCAAGAGTCAGCAGGGCTGAGAGTGAAGGGCCATACTTGCTTGGAAAACTCACTATAGGTCTCATCTACCTTGCCCCTTGTAATCTTGAGGAAAGTTCTGACAACATCGCTGTGGTTCAGCAAAGATCAATTGCCTCCATCTAATGCAGACCCTCTGGGTTGCTCCTTCCCAAGTGCACATAGACCAGGAGTGGCCACCCCTGCCAAGGTCACACAAGAAGTCAGGAGCAGAGCTCTGGACAGCTTTCCAGCTCCATGTGAGTTGTTTAAATGCTGGGTCAGGGGTCTGTGGTCTTTCTGAGAGCTCAGCCCTTCTAGATCTTATTGCTTTTGTTTCTGCCCCATAGATTTTGGATGGCAGCTTATCCTATAAATATAGGATAAGAAACAGCCTTTGAAAGCCTGTCTTCCCATGTCTGCCTGTAGTATTCAGGTTTTTGAAAGTGATGCCCTACAGTGCGTTCATTTCTTAATCAGGCCTTGCTTTGCAGACTGTGCTACATCCAAGATCCATAGACCATACCTAACACAAACATTCACAAACCCTGGCTTGCTCCTGAGAAGAGAGAACATGCCTTCTGCCTCATTAAGGCTGGTCTCTGCCCAGCTGCCAGCAATAAGGCCCATTGCAGTGTGGGTGGAAAATACGTAATTTTCAAATCTCATTTATTCCATAGTGTTGTGTTCTTTCATGAACAGACTACTTGTTCCCTGYGAACAAACAAGCCAGACTGCTCCAGTGGCAGCGTGGGTTCTGCCCGCACTTACAGATACGATGAGGGAGCCTTTACCTCMGCATCCCTTTTCCTCTGAAAGCTCAAATACTTCTGACTTCCACCCTCAACTTCTTTCTTCCTAATAGTTTTCCTATTCCCGGTCATCCCTTCACATCTGATTTGGTGGATTATTTGACTGTGCGGGTTATCTGAGGATTTATTTTCCCAGGCTGCTACTCTTAAATGGGTGTGAATTATCTGATATGGGGATTAAAAGCATGAACATAGAGTAAAGGCTGTCATGGGGCATCCCAGCTCCTTCTGAAATGCTGTCTGTATTCAYGATGATTACTAGCGACCCATTTTACAGGGGCCCTTTCAAACCATAGTCATTGATTCAGTTGGTCCCAGCAGTGGCTGAGGTTTTCATACAAAACCTGTGAACATTGCTTAGCAGATCCATGTCTTATTGTCCTTTGGTGACAGAATGTTAATATTTGGTGAAAAAGATGGCCAGAAAATGCCTAGATTTGAACACKGAAGTGGTTGATGATTATTCTAAATGCCTGGCTATGTATTGTGCCTAATTGGTGTTTTGAAACACAGCTGCATTTTGCCTTGAAGTCTTCCCGTGCTAGGAGTTGGCAGAGAGGTTCGTGTTCAGACAGACTGAAAGGATGAACTGTGCTTGCAGCTGATTTGATTGATATGTAGGGCAGCAGCCCTGTTAAAATATGGGTTTCTAATAAAGGAAGATCCTTCACTATGAGCCCATTCTTTCTGGTGCTTTACAGCACTGCATTGGTTGTGGATTTTCTTAGCTTGTTGGGATATTGCTGTTTTCTGGGAAAGCAGATGACAAAAGCTGTGTCATAACCTTAGCTCTGATTAGAAATGGACACACACTTTCAGGAACRGCGACAGAAGCTGTAGCCTGGGAATAATCAATAATTGCTCTTTTGGCAAATAGATGACCCTGTGGACTCACAGTAAAGATTTATGGAAGGCAATGTGTTTTTCTTATGAAAAAGAACAATAAGGGATAAAATRCCTGTTCTAGAACTGTCGTTGGTATATAACAGTGGCTGATTTAAGCCGAAATTTTGTTCTTTCCTTGTGGTGGATTCGCATTGAATGTGATGAAAAGGCAGGCTAAAAGTGCTGTGAAAAGAGTACGCATGCACCACATCAAACAATAGGTTCAGTGATGCTGTGACAGCTGCCAGTGTCTCATTGTACAGCATGCGTAGGCACATCAGCTGGTTAGTGAGCGAAGATTAGCACGGGGAGTGTAAAGGGAGGAATAGATATTAGGGATAAAGCAGGGAGACATCACGACGGCAAACCCGAGTTTTAGACCTTCCCTCGCTGTGGCTGGGATGAACACAGAGGGTAAAAAACTCCTAGTAACCCTCTGAAAACAGGAGGCAGCTGCTTCTGCTGAAGCCGGCTGTGGTCTGGGGAGAMAGGAAATTTCCAATTTTCATTTGATATTAAATTCAGAAACGAGGCTGTCTTAACAGATACAGCTGAGCAGGGGGAATCATCTGGTATTATTCCCCAACTGAAAATGTTAGACAACCCATTTGCGGTGAACACTGAAATGTTGTGACTTTTGAACCATGAAATGTGGATCACTTGAACACACACTAAAATACTGAAGGAGGGTGAAAATGTCCAAAGCAAAGGCTTGTAAAATGTGAACAAATATTCATGGGCATTTGTTTGCATTACCCTCCGATCCCTGTGAAGAAGCCCTTTAAATTTCATTTTGAGATGCTCTGGCAGCGTGAATACCTGCGCTTTAATTTAGTTTGCTTTAGCTCCCGGGAAGCTCTATTTCCAATAGCGATTTGAACTCCAAATCCTGGCCTGATTGATCCTGTCTCACCTGACAAGTCACAGTTGCTATTGTTCTAGTGCCTGGCTTGGTGCCCCAAAATGTACGCATTTGTACAGGGGTATGGCTTGCCATTCTACTAAATGAAGCAATACAAATAATAATAGTTTTCACTCTGAAAGAGCTTTACAGCCATCTCTGCTTTCTGCCTCATGCTGACTCTGTGCAGTGTGCTGCGAGGATTTATTACTGTTGGGTTCATGTTGAAAGATCCWGATTTTCCTCTGCAAATTGGAGCCCCCTCGTGCTAGGGAGGTTGCTGGTGCTCAAGAATGCAGCTTGAGATGCAGCACAGACACAAGGAGGGCAGAAAGGGCCCAACACTTCCATTTACAAGGTTAGGGAGTRGAAGACTAAAGAAAGGGTGTCTGTCAATGGGATTGTTGGCCCCTTTGCAGGATGGGCTCCTGTCAGAGCAGCAGCCAAGCCTGGTGCTGCAGARGGCAGGACCAGCTCCTGCTGCACATCCTGCTGCAGCCAGGTCAGCCGATGGGATTGCAGGAGAGACCACGTCGAGACTGTGCAAATCCATCAGCCGTGAGCCTCACTGACCCTGATTTAGACTAGGTTTACAGAACAGCAACTGGTTAAACCATATCTTTATCTCCATTTCCTCTGTCACTGGCACACATGCAGAATTTAATACCTTGCAGGGCTGACCACTCAATTAGCTGCACGTGCTGTGGGTCCGTGGATGACCCTCTGGCACTGAGTGCGGGGATTTAATGCATCCTCACCACGTGTGCACCTCCTTGGGACGTGTGGCCCTTGGCAGCATGCCCAGGGTCACCTGGGAAGCCTGTGACAGTGGGAGGAACCAAACCCAGCTCACCTGGGTGCCCCAGGTTCCTCTTCTGTCCCCAGGCTCCTTTCGGTTTTAAGGATGACCTTGCTGCAGGAGATAGAAATGTATTCTCATCTATTTATTTATACCGGTATAATCCAAAGCATATTTAGCATGCTTGTAACTTGAAATAGTAACGCTGTTCCATGCAGGGGTGTATTGATTTGCAGAGAAGGGGTAGCAYTGTCAGAATACGGAGTTTTTATCCCATAGACTTATTTTCTGCAAGATGTCAGGCTATGTAATCCTGCAAAGCTACGAGYTTGGCTGCCATTGGAGGAGGCTGACAGTTTTTCAGCTTTTTTTTAAGCTCCACCATCCCCCATGAGCATTTATTCGTGCTGTGTGTAGGTGGATTGATTGCTAGGTAGCTCAGTAAATAGGTTGGGAAAATAATACTTAATTGACTTGATATCACAGGTGACTTGAAGGAGTTGGGAAAACAATGTCAATTAAGCAGTGCAAACATATATGTGTATGTGCGTGGATAACGTTTCTAAGTGCTTTTGGAAATGGAAATTCCTGTAATTTAAAATGCTATTCAGCTCTGTAATGTATTTAATTGTTTGCATGCGTGTATAAGTGGYAAAGGGAGCTAAAGCTGTCATTTAATCAATAGCTTTTTCCATAAATCTCAGCCAGAACAGGGCCCTGCTCAGTGGATGTTGATGGCTGAATTTCTAAGATATAAGCCTCTTTCTAAGTTATCTGCCTCTGTCAGATATTACCTGTGATTCTGGATCTCTCGTGAACTCAGATCTCTGTATGCAGCAGCTCACAAATGAATAGAGCAAAATGTGCTCTCTAATACCAGCGGTGTTTTGAACCACTTCAGGTGATTGAATGTTGCATGAGAGAGTGCCAGAAAATATCCCAGAGGCCTTAACAGAGTATTTTCTTAGAACTGCCTGGGCTACAATAAAACTTTGTAATCCAAATAATATGGCAGCCTGCCTGTCCGTAAGCCGTCTGTCGTTTGCTCCTTACTAAATATGTATTTGTGTTAATTTAGCATTCATGACATCTTATAACAGACCAGGATCCCACTGTGCCAACAGTTGTAYGAACCCAGAGCAAAGTCTGTGCCCTGCAGAGTTTGCAGCCCAAGTTCCCTTAWCGCCAGCAAAGATGCCTCTGCCGGTGACAGCCAACTAAGCCTGCCTGTTTGTTTCTAGTATAGTATGTGCTGCAATGTTAGCTCCTAATTTTGGTTAATAAATCACTCATAARTGCATATTCACTTGCTGTTCATCAGCATTTGCTGAATGGTCTGGACAAAAAAATACCAACATCCAGCTTGTTAGCTGTTCACAGTTGACTTTTTCCTGTGTAATGAAGCAAGATAGTCATACAACAAGATATCTGTTCTCCCATCTGCACAATGTTAGTTCCATTACACTTTTTTTTTTTAAAATGTGCAGAATAATCAGGCTTTTTTGCTTTTCTTAATTGCTTGGGTTAAAATAGCACTCAAGACTCCAGAGGAAATTGGAGCCCTATTGAGTGATGCCAGATACAAGTACTAAAAGAACGACCAGCCTTGCTGAGATGGCTGTGCAATTTGGATGGACAAATATATTATGGAGGAAAAAAAGGCATGTGCAAAGTGAGATAGCAAATAAATTGCAGRGCCAACAATGGAACTTATGTTTTCTGCTTGTCAAGTCTGTGCCACTTCTTCCCAGTCATGGGCTGGAATTTGAAATCTCCACTGCAGCATGCGTGAAAGCGCTGACCCCATGCACTACAGGGGATAGAAAAAGACCAAAAAAGACCAAAAAAAAAAAAAAAAAAAGAAACTTGCAATTAAGAACCACTCTGTTCCACTAGTGGCTGTTCAAATTTGTCAGTATGTGCTTCAGCCAGTACTACATGGTTATTCAGTTAGTGATGGAAGAATTGAAAAATAAAAACTGCTTTTGTGGTCAATTTATACCAAATACTGCCTGTAACTCACAGACAACCTGAGTCCCTCTGTGATTTTAAAAATTTATTTAATCCGAACCCTGCTGTTGCTTGTTCTTTCACTGGGTTTCTAGGAGGAGGTGAAAAGCCTGACATTGCAACAGATATTCTGGGTCCATCAGAGAGTATTGCTTAATTCTCTGGAAGTTCAGATTAAGTAGACATCCTTTGGGATGCTTAGCTGATCGATTGTTTCTTGTATTATCTGAGCTTCTCTCCTCTACCAGAACACACCACATTCTTTGCAGAAGCAGCAGCTCTTCTGCAGAGATTAGAAGAGTGAGCGATATTTTTTACAGCACACCATAAAGGGATGAGTTGCATTTGTCCATGGCTTGTTAAATGGTCAAGCTTCCAGTTGGTCCCAAGTTATTTCATTGGGCCTTTGGTATAAATCAACATTGCAGTAAGTTACTCTCATAATGTCAAAAAAAGCCCCTGCTTCTGAGGCTTATCTGAAAGGAAAGAAGAAAGTATTGGCTTTGAAATTGCCTGGTTACAATCAGATTGAGTGAAAATTGGAATAAAATAAAATACCTGAAATTACATCTTCTTTGCTCCCTTTTACGCACGCCGCTAGCTAGTCGACACACTGTATTCACTAGGTTCCTTTCCTGTCTCTGTCGTTCTCGTGATAGGTTAGAGACATGAAGACTTCTTGCACAGACCTTTGCTGACTTGGCCTTTTCTTACTGTAATTTGTAGCAGTTGCAAAGCAGTTACGCATATTTTAATCCAGAGGTGGCTTCTTGTTAGGGTCAGTAAAGGTCTATGATGGATCCTTTGGGGAAGGAAGTACGAGTGCTGTTTTGTCTGTTTATTCCAGATCATAGGTCTTCAGTGGAGGAAAAAGGGGTAAAACGTAGGTAGGTATGGAATTTAGAGCATGCTGTGAAACTGAGAGGCATTACTAATTAAAAGGAAAACATGTCTAAATCCCCATACCAAATCCCATAAAACTCTGTTGTAAAGCTATTGAGAGATTTGCTTTAGGCCCAAAGATAGTGGTGCCTAAAAGAAGAAAGTTAGCTTTCGCAGAACACAGAATTTATATCAGTTTAATTGCATCAGATGATTTTTGGATTTTATTTTTTATTTGCTGTTTCTCTGATACCACTAACTGGGTATTTTTCTACCTTTGGGTATTGTGTTACCTGTATAAAAATCCTTATCTCTTTCTCTGCAAGAGTAAATCATGCTTTTTAAGTTTCAGAACTGAAATAATAATTTCCACTAACACTAACCAAGGCTTTAAATGCCAATATTGATCAGCACCTGGATGCCAAGCCTGGTTCTTCCACAGAGCTCTCCCACTTCTTAGCCCTGTTTCTCTGCTAAGAACTTTTATTTTTAGGAACTATCATTCAGCATTGCCGTTAGACCTGAATTTCTCACTATGTCTGTCACTAGACACAAAGGCTCCTCCTAGGTCTGTACTGATATTACCCTTCAGAAAAAGCAAATTCTATTTCCTTATTATTGTCCTTTTTATTGGRGGGTTGCTGCTGCTCCCTCCCTGCAAGAGCATGCTGGCCAGGAAACCCGGCTAGTTTGAAATGCACAGTTTGCAGAGCCCTGGGAATGCTTAGGATTCTGCTGGCGAGGAAGGAATTGGGTTGATTTTGCCACCTGGACTGMCAGGAGATGAAGTTGTGTTGTCTTGTCTATAATGCAGATTGTTTCTGTGGCAAAGTCCAGATTGAAGGTTGCAAGAATCAGAGGCACCATGGAAGGGCCATGCTGCTCGCGTTTGTGTCCGAGTCATTTTGAAAGCACTAGTAGCTGTTCCTCTTTCCTTCAGCTCACTTAGCTCACAAAAATAGAAATCCTATTTAATAGCAGGATGTTTAGAAACGGAAGCTGAAGTTGAAGCTTGTTAATTTTTATATTAAAAACATAGCCATGAAGTGGCTTATCCTTAATCCACTCTAAATCATAGCATCACTGGTTTCTGTCCACACACGGTGCCAAGGCACAGACATACCAGGCAGTATATATCAGGGAGAACTCTCCTTAGAGGGTCTCAGTCCTCTGTTAATCATTTACCATGGGCAGCGAGTGAAAATTTTGCTTTGCATTGTGTGGAAGCTTAAAACGCCTCTAATTCTCCTCTGTTTCATTGCCTGCCTGCTACGACCACAGCGCATTGATCGAGAAGTGCTCTGCCTCTCTCCTTTGACTTCACAGCTCTTTCTGCATTACGGATGCAGACAGGCAGAGGCGTGAGTGCAGAGTTTCCGACCATATTTTTCCATTGGACATGCTCTACAGTTGTGCTTTTCTTCCCTGTGATTAGAATTAATTACTGCTGCTTCCAGTCTGCAGCATGAAAGAGAACAAAGCTGAAGGTATCTGTCATTGCTGGTATAAAACAAACTGAGAAAACAGGGAAAGGAGGAGGACAGAACTACAGAACTGGGGTTTTTTTCTTTTTTTTTTTTGAGGCCAGTGGATATTGGAGTGAACAGTTGTCCTACTCACCAAAGAACAATTTGTCAGTTCTGTATTTAACCCCCTCAGCCCCAAAATCAATAACATTTCAGCCTGTCAGTCCCCTGCGATGTACAGTACGCATGCGGAGTGGAGATAAAAGCAGACAAGGAGCATCAATTTGCATGGAAAGTAAATGGCTATGTGTAGGAAGTTTTTGATAYGTTGCTTGTAAATTCAATCCCATTGGCTTTATTTATTTACTTACTTTGTATTTTTATTTCCAGTGTGTATTGTAGGGTTTTTTTGTTTTGTTTGTTTGTTGTCTTTTATTTCCAGATTGCTTCGGCATGCCTTGCAATGCAATGGCACTGGTGAGCTGCTATTTCCATATAAAAAGTAGAGTACTTTACAGTCAAACATATATTTTTAACACTTGGGAATTTAAAATGTGGTGTGTATTTGTAGAGGCTGCTCTGTGCAAGAGCTTCCAATTGAAAAGATCAAACAAATCAGAGATATGTTTTAAAAAAAAGGAAAAGAAAAGAAAAGAAAAAAAAGAAAAAGAAAAAAGAAGAGGAGGACACCATTCAATGAAAACAAAGGCAGGATTCTGCACAAAGGCAGGAAGAATCAGCTGTACAGGTCAAGGCARGCAACAAACTAGTAAGGAATAAGGTCTGGGAATTGTAGATCACCAGTACCTTGTGMATTATGCTGTTGGGGGAAAGTGGCAGTTCCTGTTTTCTTGCTTGGAAACAGGAACTTGAACAACCTCTCTGCTTTGCTCACCATTAGTAAGGTCATTGCTGGAGAACTCTGGCTAGTTTTGGGTGCATTGGTTTTTTTTTTTTTTGTTCAAGAAAATGTAGGTTTGGAGGAGAAGAGCAACAGAGACAACTGGAAATCTGGAAAACAGGGCTTGGGAGTGAAGGTCAAAAGAACTCTGGGTTGTTTAGCAAAAGGACAAAGAGGGAAAAGGGTGAGCATGTTAACAGACCTTGAATAGCTGCCTGCCTACGCAGAAGGGAATGCTGTCTTCTCCATGAGCAAGGTAGTGGAGAGCAGGAATGGCAGGTTTAACCTGCAGCACAGRGTGGATTTGTCTGAAGCATGAAGAATAAGCACAAAGACATGACAGCCTGGTGTGCAGCCCAGCAGCAGGCAGGGGAGCTCAGGTATTCCCATCAGTGCCCTCAGAGAGAAGGGGCACCCGGCTCCGAGGAGYCTTCTTTGTCCTTGGGGCAGAGGGAGACACTAGATAACCTCAAATGGTCCTTTCCTAGAAATTTCSTCTTTAACAGGCCCATTTGATCTCCAGCCCCTGCGCTAGACTGCAGATGCAGAGCCAGGGGCCATATGATCRCTCGTGTGACTCAGAGAAGCTCTGTGACAGGCAATTTATTTCCTTGGATCTCCCCCCCGCCCGCCGCTGGAGGCTCTGCTATCTGATGAAGGAGCTGTGCGTCGCCGAGTGTCCGTTCCAATCTCGTCACGGGTAACACCGAGCCGTCTGCTTCTATAACCCTTCCTCAAAAGCAGGCTGGTTGAATTACACAAGAGCTTCCATGCTGAAAGATGTCAGCCTAAAGCAATATCTGCCTGCCCGGTAAGAACCAATGTGGGATATTTAACCGGTTTAATATTAGCAAACAACTGGTAAAAAAAGATTTTTTCCGGCAGGTGGTTGAAACCGACTCCCYATCCTTTTTTCCATTCACCCTATCTAGGCAATTCTTCCTTTAACTTTTCTCTTTTACCATTCCTGGCTTTTTGAGGGTGGGCTACAGACTGTTAAACTGGGAGATCTAGGAGCAGCAGATCCAAAAGGTGGTGTAAAAGACGTAGGGCTTTCTTCTGTTGTGGTGCATAAAGCTTTTGTCATCCAGAGACTGAAAAAAAAAAAGAAAGAAAAGGAAAAAAAAGTTATCTTGCCAAGGAATTGCAGCTGAAATAAATTCAGAGGAGAAAATATTCTTACAGCAACAGTCTGCAGATCCCAGAGTCTGTTTGTAGTTATTTGGTGCCTCCATTTCACTTTCCTTTCAGAGCATCCTTAGCATTAAACTGCAGAGGGAAAAAAAAAAAAAATCCTATTTATATTTTTCTTTTTTATAAGTCACTTGTTATTTCCACAAAGAGAGAACTGCTCAGGATGAAAAATTTACCAATAGAAAGATTCAGAGTCTGTAACCTCTTAAATGTGATCTGTAGCCTCTCTGCATTTGCTGGTTTGTTAGGTAGTGAGTTATAGTTCCTGAAGACTGGTGTGACTGGGGTGCCAAAAAGCCCCATCTGCTCATCCCCTGTAGCCTGATTTCCCTAAATTCCATGCTGGTGCAGTAACCAGCAAGCATATTTGTGTTCCTTTTTAGTTTTAGCTGTATTCTGCATATATATTCATACAATTTCAGCCTTTGCTTCCTATTTTATGTTTGGAAGAATCCTGCCTGGATTAAAAGGTCACATGTTCTAGTCTCCATAATGCTCCATTTTGGCATCATGATTCCTGCAGAAAGACCCAGGGGATCATTCAGAAGAGGAAAAGAAGGCCTGGGAAATATTTCTGAGAAAAATATAGTCAGGAAGGATAGGCAATCTTACAGCTTGCCCAGGTGCCAGGTACTTCGAGTAATGGTATTAGTGCAGCACTGGCAGAAAGGGAAAGAGCTGCTGTCAAAGCCCCAGGGCTGCCTTGTACAACTGCAGGCTGGTCCTGGGAGATCTCCCATGAAGCTTCTACCCAAGCAGGCTCCCCTTAGTGTGTCAGATTTGATGGATTCACAGCCTAAATTGCTGGCTGTTTTTCTCTCTCTGAGTGTGCTACAAATCCTCGTTATTAAAAATCAAGAACAGAAAATCCAATTGTAGATGTAGTATCAGTCCAGGTCCAATTTCTAGGAGGTGAAATAAACTAACTTCAGACACCAGTGGACAGTTGACTGCTGCACAGTAGCACAGCACAATTTAGTACAATTTTCCACAGTTGACATATGTTGATCAATATAGGACTCAGGATTTAACAGGCATAGAATTTCAATTAAACTGAATTACAGAAGAGTATGGTCATCATCGTGCTAGGAAAGAGGTGTTTTAGCAAATGAAAGAGACAGCCCCACTTTCTGCATGCTGTGCTGCAGCTACTCCGAGAATTAAAAAGTGGGCTTTAACTTTCAAATTTTCATCAATGCTTAATTCTTAACCAAACCGTATCATTAAGGTAAATTGTTTTTCTTTCTTTTCTTTCTCTTTCTCACCTTTTCTGTTGCCATTAGGACTTCGAAAATGGTAAGGACTGGTTGTCTGTAAGCTGACAGGCACTTTGTTCCGAGACAGTGCGGGAAGTCAGTTAAGCAAAGCCGAGCCCAGGCGAGCTGACTCCGTKTTGCTAGCATTAGTTGACAGTTGTGCTATGCTCAACTAAGCCAGGGGGGGCACAGCCTCATGAGAAGGGTGTGTTGTTGTACGGTACGTGTGAAAAGCCTTGTGGACGTGCATGTCAAGCTTGCTGCTCACTGGAACGCGTGCACGTGAGCGTGCGCCCTCCAAATGCTCTCCTCTCTGTTGTTCTCCCCCCTTGCTGCAGACAATGATGACTTGAGTTGAAAAGACTTCAGTTTGTGGTTCTTGTCTCCCCATGTGYCCATTAACTGCAGCAGGAAACAAGTGCAAACACTGATGGGTAGAATACAACTGTTGCAAAGAATATAAAAGCCATAAGGTGAGAAAAAGTAACAGCAAGTAATTGACTCATTTTAGGGCAATAGGTGAGTGGATTTTGACTGAGGTTAAGGCTGAGGAGTAGAGCAAGACAGAAATTCTTGAGCCAGGAAATCTGCATCATTAACCTGCAGTGCCATGGCACAAGAGTTTGTTACATGCTTTGTCCCAAGTCAAATAGGAATGTAGTAAGCRAAGTGCCTGTTAGACAGCGAGGCAGACCACCTTTTAGTGCGGTGCAGCTGGGCTGTTTCAGAAGGATCTCCCCGAGATACCAACAGGCAGATCTAGGTTTCCCTGAAGAAGCAGCTGCTTCCAGCTGCCTCCAACTTGTTTTGCTCTGAAGAGCTGTTGAGTGCAGGCTGTCTTTTTTCAGAGCAAAATGCTCTAAAATGCAATTGGTGTGAGACAATATCTGTGTTTCTGGGCCTAATGTGGAACATCCATTACCATCTAGGCCACCAGGGTGTGGGGAAGGACTCATTCAAAGATGAGCCAATGTCTCAAACTCTCTGTAGGTTTGATGGTGCTGAATTTAGATTCTCTGCGGAGTGTCTAAAGATGCTGTGAGTGGTGTGAAATACAAGGAATTGCTTTTACATCTTCTGATGAGGMGGTTGTGCATGTCTGGGAATTTAGTGCTGGATTAATAACCCTGAAAAATGTATTGATGTAAGAGCTTTATCCATGCCGATGCTTCCTAGGACTCATCTGGACGAACCAGCTTTGGCGGTAAAAAGCAAAGGCCTCTCAAGAGCATACTGAGTGCCTTGCTTCCCTGCAGAAATGAGCAACGAGGGTGGCAACCCTGGCAGCAGGCTTCATCTTGTGGACACATTTCCACTGGCAATTGGACCCGCTTCCCCCACAGTGGGTGCGTGACACACAGAGTGGATATGCTTCACCAAAGGGTCACCTGCTCATTCCTGACCTGCTGCAGCATTTGGCAGGTGCCCACCTGGCCTTGGTGTCCTCTCCAAAGGCCAGACCCAGTCCACACCAAAGCCTGTGATGTGAATGGCAAGCCACATGGCAGGTGTGGAGTCAAAGTGTCTGTGTGTCTCCTCTTGCAACTAGAGCATCTGGACCGTCTCAGCTCCTGCGTTTAATGGAAAGCCAGATTCGAATTTGTTTCTCTGGATGCAGGCGAGCACACTGGAACTCTGACACCTTTTCTCCCTTAGGCTTTCTACTTGGTTGGCTTTGGTCTTCTTGAGGGGAATACTGTGTGAGCCTGTAAGGCAGCCTTGGGGATTGCTCTGCTTCCTTTACATCTAAAACCTCCTTCAGGCTCAGACGGCAGACAGGATCTGTGCGTTAAGAAGCTATGCTATGTTTTGTCTTTTGYCTGCATTCACAATGGGCTCCTCTGTGCATATTTGGGACATGATTCTTCTCATTTAGAGTTATGGACATTTCTGTCATGTCATAGTTGTAGCTCTTTCTACTAAATGGCATGGAATCACTTTGTGACTAAGGACACCTCTTATTTACATACAAGTCCAACAGCCCTGCACATGCAAACACAGTAATTACATTATCTCTTCCTCTTAGTTCTAAAAGGTGCAGAGCCTAATGAAAGGTATGTTGGTGGCTGTGGTTAGCACAGAGTAGCTCACTTGGGTTTTACCTGCTCCACAACAGAAAAGCATACAGGAAAAAAAMCATGAATTTCAACTCACATTCAGTACTTACATGGTCAGTGCTTTATATCTTGTGTGGCTTGCTGAAGTAGTGGAATGCCGTGGAATCTTTGTCTGGACTGTGAACCTCTTTTTTAATGGATACACAACTATTGTAAGAACAGCATATGCAACCAGTGAATTTGGAGGTGGGATTTCCCCCATATCTCTCCGGGCCTCCAGCCRTCCGCAAGTCACATACAGCTTTGGCAAGGTATGATTTCTATCCATTTAGGACACTGCAGAGCAGCACTGGGTGGGTCATAGGTTTCTTGCTGACAGTATTGAGGTCAGTAGGTCTGTACAGCAGTAGAGTCATGGCAGTGCCTCCACCATGGCCCTAACCAAAGTATATTCTCCTGGAGAACCGAAGCTTTTGAAGATCTGTAAGAGTTACGATGTTTGCACATTTGCATTCAAGGAGAGAGAGAGAAAAATATAAATWTATTGATGTGTATACATGCATATATTGATTCTCTAGAAGTAGATTTTCCCATTGCCATGTGAGGACATTTSTTAGTGAGATTGGGCATGATTACTRTAAATCTCTAATACTTCAGTAGATGGATCAGCTGCTACTTATGACATCCCAAAGAGGACAGTTCCAGCACAGATCAAATACCATCTGGTTCAAGTAGTGCCTTGCTCATTTTAAAAGACTGCCTCTAAACAAATACTGTTAAGTTTAAAGAAATAAAAGTCTTTCAGGAATTATTGTTACTTGATTTTGCTCTCACTGAGATTGCTGTCTGTATCAAACAAATGCAGAGAAAATATAGTCATTTTCTCCACAGAGTTGCTCTTKTCTTGCTTTCTGCAGTACCTGTTAATTAGACTGCTTGTTTATTGCATTTCCTCTCTTGTATGAAATGTATTTGTAAAGTAAAAAAGTCCAGTTGCAAAGCCTGAAGTCATGGCTAAGGAATTCAGACTCATGTGGCCCATTTGAGACTGAATCCTTTACATTTCAAATTCAGCATTTTTCTTTCCCATGGTGTAGTGTAGAAGGTCTTACCTAATACCTGAGGCAAAGAGAGGGATGGGAACTGAACTGCTGGCAGACCCAGAAATTATAATRGCTTTTTTGTTTTGTTTTGTTTTAAATTAAAACTACCTCATCCATGTCCCACTGGACACAGAGAAAAGCTTCCCACAGTACTGGGAATCGAATCTCTTGGTCCTTTTGCTCAGTAGTGTATATTAATGGCAGATTCAGGAAAAGAAGGGTGGATTTCCCAATAGCAAATAGAGAAATTGCTGGTTGCTGGCATTCAGGCACCTCCAAGAATTGTGCTCTCTAGGTATATTAATATTTCTTAGACTTCTCCAGTGAGGTCCTTTAGAGGCCTGCTGTCYTGAGTCTGTTTGGAAGAGCCCTTTGGAACTCCAAAGAGGCCTGTGGTTAATCCTTCCTGACAACCACCAACCCCAGAGATGGTGTTCGGTGTTGGTGGAGATAGTAAAGGAAGCTGTGCAGATRGTAACGGGTTGGCACACCAGGAGTGGCTGTTGTTGCATTTGTCTGAAGACTGACAATAAATATGAAGAAGGTTTGACTTTTAAAGGAAATGTTAAAACCGGATTAAACTGCTGCCCTGTGCATATTTTGTGTTTGCACACGTTTGGCAAAGCCAGAGGTTGTGACCTGGGTCACTGCAAGCTGCTGAGAGGGGAGCTTGCCTCGGGGATGGCTTCTTCATTCCTGTAGTTACAGACGTCCAGGCATGAGGTGAAAGAAAAGGATCAAACATGTTTATGCTCAAATCTGGGAGCCTTGAGCAGAGGTTATATAAATATCTRAGAGTGTGAAACTGGAGAGGAACTTTGTACTTACTAAAAAAAGAGAGGAAACAATTTTGTATAGACAGGATAAATAGTTCAAACAAACTATGCTGTCCATAAAAATACCATCTATCCTGCTCTAAATGTTATTGCCAGAGATGTCTTGCCTTGGCATCCTCCAGCAGTGCATCCCTGGGAAGTATTCTTTAGGCATCCAGTCTGGCTTTCTGGAACCGCCAGCTGCTCATTTCTGCTTTCTGGAATGGGCTAAAAGAAGAGAAGGGCCTAGTTTCTGCCTGATATCTTCATCTAACTTGGGAAAATCCTTGGGTATAACTGGTTTTGGAAACACTTTAATCATAAAAATTACACGAAAATGTGAGCCAAATCTTATTTCCCACTGTCCCTGTTCTTGCTTCTGTTTGACATCATTATCTGATATGTCTAATCAGCTGATCTAATGCATCTGATGTATCTAATCAGCTGGTT
Source organism: Eudromia elegans (assembly GCA_003342815.1). NCBI lineage: Eukaryota > Metazoa > Chordata > Aves > Tinamiformes > Tinamidae > Eudromia > Eudromia elegans. The sequence continues at coordinate 4,215,372 of PTEX01000009.1, forward strand.
AGAAATGAAAGATATTCCTGTCTGTTACAGATTACAAGAGTAGCTTTAGCCATATGAGCTTTAGCCATATGGTTTCGGCCATGTACATGCAAACTCACTGTTTGCTATAGGGATTGAATGGTTACAGCTATGGACAGAGAGGGTGGAGTCTCTTTGGGATCAAACTTTGCTGTTAAGATTTTTAAAATAAACTGAAACACAGGAYAGTTTTTAAATTGAACGGTACTAGATTAGGTTTTGGGTTGTAACCAGGCAAAATCAGGTTATTTCATGGGATTTCTGCCATCTTGCACTGCAAAAATCTTGTATTACTGTAAATATGGAGCTCCCAGCTTTACCTTAAAGTGCTAGGATCAGGGCTAGTGTACTGTGGACTGTGGGTGTTTTTCAACTATACTGGTTTTGGGCGGGTTTTTGTTTGTTTGTTTGTTTGTTTGCAGTACTACTCAAATGTGATTTGCTCAGGGGTATATTCAGGTAAAAAAATGCTCCAGCCATTTTGGATTTAGAGAGGCAGGGTTTTTCTGGGACCATATGTGCTAGTGAGTAGTGTCCTTTCAACCTGAATGGCATAGAATGGCTGCCACCAGTTGCAGAGAGTGAGAGACAGATACCCTGTCAAGTTGACATAATATTATTATTATCGTGGGGAAACTGGATCAGAGACATTAAGGCCAGTATTTCACCTGAGAAAGAGCACCCTCGACATGCTTGGCTTGCCTGGGTTGCCATTGCTCACCCTGCAGCCATCCAGTGCAACTGGGAGACACGGTCCCCTTTGGCGTGGATTCAGCAGTCACATTAGACCAGAGCTGGCTTTGGAATTGCATGACCATCACTCTTCTCTGTTGTGCCTCAGTTTCCCTGTTTGCAGAACGGGCAGCCTGCTTAGCCGGGGCAGTGGTGCAGAATTGAGGGCTGTAGCTGCATCTGGATGGTGGCACTGGGAAAGGTTCCCGTAGCTGCTAGCTGGGCTCTGCAAGTGACCTCTGCGTTCAGCAGTGCTGTAGGAAATGTCCCTTCTGAAGCCCCTAGGGCCTCCATCAGTCCTACGGGATGCTCCTCAGTCAGTGACTCAGTGACTCCTCAGTGCCTTGGAGAGGCAGGAGAGACGATGCTCAGCAGCTGCTCATCCCTCCCTCTCTCCCGGTCCCTCACGCCGGGTGTCAGTGAGAAAAAAAAACGGCAGAGCACTGGCCATTAGCAAGGAAAACAGTTTAGGGAAGAGATGAAATAAAAATGCAATCAATTATCTCGCACCGTGCCCAGGTGTGTGGGTGCAGTCAATTCTCAAAGTCATCGCGAATTTTAGATGAGAAAAGGGAAGCTGTTCGCAGCACATTGCAAGCCGGGGAGGAGGGAGCAGGAGCCGGCTGGAGAGAGCAGCGAGGGGAGCGGAGGAGAGATTAATTTCCCTCTTGAGTGAGAAGTGTGTCAGAGACAGACAGATGGGCTGTAAATACTCCAGAGCAAGGACGGGAGCGGGGACGCGGGAGAGGCTGGGACTGGAGCGTGGCTGTGATGGAGCTGCTGCGTCTCCCGGCCAAGGTGACCAGGTTTGGCTCTGGAAGGGGGCGATTTCTGAGCCRTGCCGTGGTGCTTCACATCAAGCCGGAGTGGGACGGCGCATTTAGGCCGATAAGTGATATCCAGGTCCCAGTGGGACTTTCCTTAAGGGTCCGCTTCAAGTACACGGGAAATGAGAAGGGGGAGAGGGGAGGAAGGCATGAAAAAAAAAATGGGGAGGAGATGAAGAGGAGAGTAAGGAAGGAAGGAAGAGAAAGACGCTCTTCTTTCCTCGTTAAAATTATTGAGCTGTCTACAAGTGGTGAGCGAGGGCACCACGTGACTGGCAGTTAATCACATTGCTGTGAAATGTGACTGCTGCTGATAATAGGATCTTTCCTTCAGTAGAATTTCTGTTTCAGAAGTAGTGATTTTCACAAAGCAAAGAGGCTGAGGGAGATATCGTTTCAGATCTAGCAGAGCCTGTGTACATTTTCCTTATGGAGAAAAACCTCCTTTTTCCTTTTCGGGTTGGCATCCCTGTTTGTAGCATTATTATCACCATCATTTCTCTCATTTGCTCAGCCTGGGCGTGCTTAGCACGAATGTAGCCCAGCTCTGCTCTGTCTGCTAGGAGCTTCGTTCTCATTTAGTCATAAAGTTAACCAACCTTGTTCCAATCAATTAATCCCTAGAAGCCTTAATTTATTGATGCCCTGGACTGTGCTAGCCGTCGAAAAGATGAACATTCTGCTTCCAAATGAACTGGTCTGTCTCTCCTCCAAGAATCAGGAATTACAAGAGGATGCTAGTAAATAAGCATTTAGAAATCCCTTCTGCACAATCAAAGGCAATAGCAGCATAGAGAGGAATAAAAGGGGTTTTGGCATGCATGAAAAACAGTGCAATAAATGGATCAGGCTCTTGGGGCAGGAATAGCACGGTTGAGGAGCCACTGTGGGCTAGGCTGAGTTGGCGCTTTTCATCGTAAATTGGTCTAAAATGCGACAGGTTACTCCAGGAGGCACAGGTGAGTGTAAAGGTGTTGGAGTTACACCTTGCSCTTCTTACATCATGTTTGCCAACATCTTTTAACTCCTTGCTTGGAACCTTGAGCTGCTCTCACCCTTGTTCTCTAGGTTTTTGACTGGAGCTAGTGGTTAATCCAAGATGAATCTTCCCCAGAGCTCACTAAAATAAGTAGGAGTCTCTCTGCTGATTTCCCTAGCTGGTAGATCAGGTGTTACTAAAGCAGATGCTTTAGTCAGAACTAATTAGAGTTGATCTGGTTGCATAAGAAAGAAAAGGTTGCTGCAGCAGAAGCACTGAAGTTGTTTCCATGTTAAAGGATTGGAAAAGGACCTATTTTTATTTTTTTCTCCAAATTTTTAATAGTAATTGTTATTAACACATGTTGTTTTCTGAAAAGACCAGACTTGGAAAACAAAAGGCATCTATAATTGTTTTGATATGAAAAAGYAAAAATGATCAAAAACCAAAAAAGCTGCAGTAAACTGTTCTGGAAAAACAGACCAGTACCGTTTGAGGTGCACAAAAGAACCTAAATAAAGGCCAGGTCCCATTTCTTATGCCCTTTCAGCTACTGGGTGTGCTTTGGCCCCTCTGAAAACTTTCCCCTTCTCTGACTCTGCCTGCCAAATGCCCCGAAGGCCTCTGAGTTATATTAGCTCGAAGTTGTTAGCCAAGCAGTTCTTGGGTGGTTGCTCAATTGTAATCAGTTTCTCGTGGGAATTAAATTTTGAGAGGTGATAGCTTCGAATAGGCACCCTGTTCACATGGGGCTGCTTCTGTGCCTCTGCATTAGCTGAGCCAACATTTTCCGGTCATGCGATGAGCCAGCAGCACACTTCACTCTCACACATTGTGAGAGGGGAGGCCAAAACGTAGCTGGAGTAAGGGGGTCTTGTGGAAGTATTTCTTATGCTRTTCGCTCCTCAGTCTCAGCACTGGGCAGTTTGTGCAATCCCCTCTCATATAAGGATTGACTTGACAAAAGACGCCATATTATTATGAGATAAATCAGAAATCTGCTCTTTTTCTTGTTTCTGATGCTAGATTTCTTTTGTGGGCTTGGGCACATCACCTTTTGCACCTTCATTGTATTACTGAGAAAGGGAGAAGCCTGCTGGCCTTTGAAAGGTTTTTAATCTTGGCGGATGGAAGTGCTACCAGTTTATTCATTATTGTGAACAAATATGAGGCTCTTTATGCCTCATGTAACCTGCACAATTTTTTGCATTTGGGACCATCACTTCAAGAATGTGATAGAGCAAATGTTCATTCCTGTTTCAGTGCTTGAAGGGRTAAGAGCCGCACTGTTCCCAGCATTCCCACTGGTTCTTAGCCGGCTTCCCTGTAGCTGAGAGGTCGGTCCTGCAGATGGCAAGGTGATGGGTGTCCAACAGCACATCCAAGCTACTTGGGGCTGTCAGCAGAACCGCACAGCTCCGGCATGGCACCTCGCTGAGATCCTGGAATCACCCCCGGGCAGGACRGCCTCAGGTGTCTCTGCAGGTGAGGAGGGAGCAGCTCAGCACTCTTGTCCCTAATCCCTGAACTGGAGTTTACGCAGGGGAATGGGAAAGTAGCAGGATTACAAACACCAYGGTGAGAGTTGTTGCCCCAGCACGCGGTGAGGCCAGCAGTGTTCATGGGTTCAAAGAGGAGCTAGGACAGTCCAGGTAGGACCATCATGGGCTGTTAGTCTTCCACATCTTGGTGCATATGCTGTCTGAGAAAATCCCGAAGAGTGACAGAAGCTAGGAGGAAATACCAGGAAAAGGATCTTTTCACATTCTGTTTATCTTGTATTCCTTCTTTGAGTACTGGCTGTTGACAAAGACAAGGGTCCTAGGCTGCACTGGGATTGATCTGACCTGGTTTGGTATTTCTTGAAAAAGAATCCTTTACTCTGGCTGTCTGCACTTTTTTTTTTTTTTTTTTTTTTTTTTTTTTAACCGGAATTTTTTTTTTTTTTTTTTTTTTTTTTTTGCTTTTGAAGCAGAAATTCTCTGTCCCTTTCTGTTGTCTCTGCTCTCCATCTGCCAGAATAGCTCAGGTATATTTCTCTATTAGCGGCAAATCACTTGCTTCAGTCTCTGCGAAGTCACACACAGAGCGAGGACCAATTTCAGGTACCTGCTTGCTATATTGAATGCTTATTCTACCAGAACACAGTCCCATACACATCAACTCCCGACCGCTGCCAGGACCTTACCGTGTGGTCCAGCTGCCTTTCCTCCAGGTTTCCAGCATGCTCTAGGTAGGCCTAAGGGCCCTATTTGAATGCAGTTCAAGATACATAGTTCTGCCTCATTTCCAGCCTCACAGCTTCATTCTCTAACCTGTCGTCCCTCGTCTCCTGTTCTTATACCCTACAGCACTGCAGCCCGGCTTGCATATGCTTCTTGCTTCCCCTTGATTGCTTTTTGCACTTCCCCTATTTGSCCACACTGGCTTGCTTTCTCAGGCAGTGTATTTATTGCTAGCTGGCAAGTGCAAGCGCTTGGACATACATTCAATTATCTTTGAACAATTTCCATTTACCCTGGTTTCGCTTCTCTCCCTTTCAGTTTCACTGAACACCGCCTGTATTTTCTCAGAGCTTGTTCGACTGATATACAGTCTGCTGCTGTTTTCCCCCCTTTACTTCTTTTTTTTTCTTTTTTTTTCTTTTTCATTTCCACATTTGCTGTGTTTTCATTAAGCTCCCTCACTAAATTCTGGCCACCGTTTCTCCCCCGCTGCCCTTTCRCTACATCTGCACTGAAAAGGGCCTGAGTTTAACCCCCAGTGTGTCAAAYGCTTCCTTCACCTAGAAGGAAATCAATGGTACAAGCAGACTGGGGTTTTATCTGCTCCCCCCAGCCAAAATCTCTTCCTTCTTTAGGCCTTCACTCTTATCTTTTTTTTTTTCCATTAAAACTTGACTTATGCTTTACCTTTACACCAATGGAGTGCACTGTGGAGATTATAAGGGTCACTTCTGCTCACTTTTCAGGTGAGGGTGTGTTTTTGATCTTTAGCTGAGTTCTCAAGCACATAATCTTCTCTGAGAGCTTGCCTGTGCTCAGAGCTCCTGATTTCCACTGCTTGTTCTGCCTTCCCTCTGGCTAGTAAAACATGACTCCATTTGGACCAGCTCTCATAACTGTCTGCTATGTTTTGTAATAGAGACATTTTGATTCAATACCAGCAAAGAGATGGGATATTGCAAGGAAGGGAAGTAGTTGATTGTTCAGCTCTGAAATCTTCCATACTCTGTGACTTTCTGGGAGAGTTGCTTTGGCTAAAAACTTCAGAGTAGGGAAATATCTGTAGCACAGGAGYAACTGAGCTATTTTTAAACAAACTGGCTTGGGAATGAGAGATATAGCATGAGACACATGATAACGGAGTTTGGATGTTTCTAATGGTAGTTCCAGTGCCACTGCAATACACCACAGTTACATTTGTGACCGTAGTAGAGGGCAACCAGCCTTCTCCTCTCCTTAGGTGGGACTCTGTGCATTAGCATCCCTTGATGTAGTCGAATTCTGATCACTCAGGTGAGATTCCATAGAGACGTTCAAAGAATGAGATTCCTGGCATTTTAGAAATAAGATGACAGAGAAGGGATAAGAACTACATGAGTCAGTGACCAGTTGTCCACAACTCCCTTAGCAGCACAGACTGGTGATAGTAGGTATCATGGTGATATCTCCTTTAAATACTCCTCTTCCTCTCACTCATGCTGACAGTTTGCAGGTTTGTGGTTCATGGTGAGCACTGCCTTGAGACAGGGACCATTAGCCTTTCTYCTGAAAGTGTTTGGGTATCACTTACTTATTGGGCTTGGAGCTAATTGAGGGGTAGTTAATGCCATCAAGCATTGGGATGTATTTATATTTTTAACTACATGTAAGTGATTATCAACATTATAAATAATTACAGTCTGCCTCCCAGCCCCTCTGCTCCATTCCACCCTGCTAATTGCAATGCTTAGATCTCAATGAGCTCATTATGTTTTGTCGATATTCAGCTCTTTGGCTTGCTCACTTAGTAGGGACCGGGGGGACACAAATGGGAGCTAAAGATTGAAAATGCCAAGCTCCTAGGGATTTGAGTTAGCGATCATCACTGCTTCATCTCTATGCACAATTTATTCAGCACTCCACCTTCCCTAATAAATTATAGATCCCTCAAAGGGGAGCTTTGCCAAGGGATGGGCAAGAGCCTTACTTGAAGGCGGGTGCGGGGAGGGCTGTTCTGTGCCGTATTGAGCATCTTTGACATCTGGCCCTCACAGGATTGGTTCCTGCCCGCCCTTCCCCCTGCCCATCTCTTCCACCCCTTTTGGGAAGCATTAACCTTTTCAATGTGATGTATGCGAAAGGGCGACAGTCGGCACTGGCAGTTCCTAATGGATTCTGTTTGTTTGGTTGTTTGTTTGTCTGAACTGCTGGCAATGCTGTCCAGACCTCTCGGAAAAGCAAGTCAGAGTGCAACCCATATTTTAATAAGCAGCAAAAGGCAGGGAGGCTTTTAAAAAAAGAGCAGTGATTGAATTCAGAAGTAAGGAGCAGCTGAATATGGGGTAGGTGCTTTGGARTTCAGTCTAGCTGAAGGTGGTGGCTCCTTTAGGGGATTTTCTCTTGCAGGCCATGCTGATAGGTGGTGATAAGTTTATGGTACTCTTGCTGGGTTTGTGTGCTGCAAAGGGGGTGATTACCCCCTACTTTCCTTCCCAGCAGTGCAAAAGGGTCAGAGAACTTTTGTATCTTCCTTGCCAAGAACTGAGARAGAATCCAAGGGGAGAGGGCACCTACACAACAAGGTCTGAAACCTGGGGACTAGAGGTAGAAGAGCCACCTTGCTAAGTCCTCTGTCCTGGAAAAGGATCAGGACAACTTACCCCATTCCTCATACCTGTCCTTCTAATCCTGTCTAAAGATGGGGATCCTACAGTCTAGCCTCCCCATGAGATACTTTTCCAGTGCTTTATTAGTCTTTTGGCTGGAAAGCTTCCCTCAGAATTTAATCTCAATCTCTTTTCTTGTAAATTAAGACCTTTACTTCTTGTGCCATCACCAGTAGATGTAGGAAAGTTTATCCTACTCTACAGCAGCGTTTACATATTTGAAAACTCTTYTCACCCTTCTTTTGTGGTCTAAAGGCCAGAAATCTTTTCTGTTTTTCCTCCTCAGTCATTCTGGGCTTCTAACCATTCTTTCAAAAGCACTTAAAGAGCCCAGAGGATTAACCTGAAATTAAACCAGCTTCAGGAGCAGTAGATTCTCACTCAGCTTGATGACTTAACAGCCAAGCAGTGCGTGTTGCAAGAGCCTGGGACCCAGCTGGGAACTTGACCACTCGAGCTCGCTTTGCTGGGCCCAGGGAGGGCTGTGCAGTGGAGTGGATCAGTCTCAGTCCTGCGGGATCAGAGTCACTGCGAGCTGCAGCAAACAGCCTTTGGCACCATAATGTTCTGGGAAATGTTCTTCTGGAGATGTGATGCAAACACGGGTGTTAGAAGCAGGTCTGGGAAGGAGGAGATCTCCGGGAGTTGTAGAAGTACCTGTGTCAGGTAGGCCGTGGGGCAGTGTGAATTCTCAAGCGTGACACTGGAACTTGTGAAGAGAGGCAGTTTAGACTGCTGGACTTGTTTCTGGTCATTAATAACAGTAGTAAAATGAAGGTACAGATGATGAACACGAGCAGATAGCAAGACCGTGCTGACAGGCAAAATAGGAAGCAGTCTCAAAATAAGAGATTTCTGAATGCAAAGTCATATTCAAGTGTTGGGAGTTGTTTTACAAAAACAGCAAACAAACAAAGAGCTTCCTAGTCCTGTTACCTTTTTCCTTTGACAGGCCTTTTACCAGACTGTCGTTCAGTTCAAACTCTCCTTTTGTTGCATGGGATCTGCACCAGGGCAGGGATCACTACATAGGCCTTACCTTTATAAAGAAAATCAGAAGAGAAAATGATTTTTATAGCCATAAGTGACACTGGAAAATGGAGAGATGTGAAGTTACTGCTTAGGGCTCTGATAAACTCCAGAGGATGCTGCTTGTATTGTGGTCACGGGCATGTTATTATGAAAGGCCTGCTCAGTGCCTCCAAAGCTGCCTGCCACTTAACGCAGAATCCCCAAGCAAGCACTTGCTTTGAAATATCCCCTTTTTTTAAATCAAGAGCCTCTCGTACAGGGACTCAACCGTGTTGCAGTTCCAGCCCCTTTGCTGAGGTCAGTTGTGTAAATGAGCAGAGATGCTGAATCTAAGGTTTTGCAGGGGCTGCACTGGAGGCAGGAGGGAAAGGAACAGCCAGTGAGATGGGCTACAGGTCTTTGCAAGGACAAACTTAGCCACTGCCACCAGCAGCCCCACCCTGAGGAGCACGATGTGTGAAAGCCGGCCAGCTGAGTGAGTGTTTTCTCTAACAAGGGCTTTGTGACTGCAGTCAGAGTAATGTTATTTGTGGCAGAGACTATATATAACTAACTATATGTGTGTGCAGAGATTAAATATATATATGTACATAGGCTGTTATCACTGCATTCCAGCTTGAATGTAAAACACAAAGGAAAAATCAAAGCTTTTAGAAAGAGCTAAATTTATCTGGGAATGGGAATTATAATAGTAAAAGACACAATTAATTGGAGCGTTGGAGATTTTAGTAATATTTTACTCCTTCCTTACGTAGGCAAAATAGAATTTGTTTCTCTACTAGTAACAGCCCTAATTCTCTTCTGCCCTTCACCAGCAGCCCTTTGGAGTGACCACCTACAGATGAGGTGTATCCTGSTGATACACAGAAAGTTGTCAGTATGAGCAGAATTGAGGTCTTCCCATTTCTGAGCTGTTGCTCCCTCTTTCCCATTCAGGTGCTTTTTCCTTCATTTAACCCTGCTCATCCACCTGTCTTCTGGTGAACATACTCCAGCAAGGCATCCGGAGACATCTCCATCCTCAGCTTGGCCCTCGAGATAGGCCCTCTCCAGCCCAGCCTTGTCTTTGCAGGGAGGGTAGGTGCCCGCTCTCCCATCCGCACAGACAGAATTCCCAGTGTAAAGCCAATCTCCAGATCACTCCTTGTGCTCCGACAGCCTGAAAATGCACCACTCCCAGCAAAGCTTTTTGCTGCCTGCAGCCTACGCCACGGTGCCTTATTTTCAATCAATACTTGCAGATACTGGAGATAACTCAGGGAGAGAAATACATTAATGTAGCAGAAGAAACAAAGATAATGATATTTCTTTGTTTTCTTTTCCTTCCTTCTCTTCTTCCACAGAATAAAATTTTCTTTTTTTTCCCCCTCCTTTCCACATCTCCATGATCTGCACTTAGCAGGGCTCCAGCCACCTGAATTATTTCCCACTTGTCGATAAAACCTTAAATCTTTTTTAAATACTGCTTGTTTTAATTGAAAAATTTCAATCACTCAATTTGCCCCTTCTCTCCCTCCTCTCCTTTCTCCCCTCCCCACACAGGCCCATTTGCAGTAAATAATCTGTAGCCAGACTTTCTGCTCTAAAGAAATAAATAATTCTGAATTTGCTGAATCCTGCCTGATCTCACAGCTCTAAATCACGACATTTTGTACCGAGCTCAGCCGAAATGTTGAACACGCTGAAGCATGACTATTACTTGGAGACTGCAAGTGCTTTTAAAGGCACAGCCTCTGAGACTGGGGTCCCTTTTCTTTACAGGATGGTCTAGGAGGAAACCTGAGCCAATTCCCAGAGATAAATCAGCTTTTCTTTGCACTTTGCYCACTACAGGTATCAAAGTTGCCTTGGCCTCAAGGGAGAGATCACAGACTGACTGAAGTCAAGAGGAATCCAGGGAGTCTTTCAGCCCATGCCTAAGGAGAGGCATTTTGACTGCATCCATCTGATGGCTGGTGTGCCAGGTCCCTGTTCAGATGTGATGTGTGGTACCAGGTAGGATCCAGGAAGTCTCTGCATCTGCTCAGACACCAGAGAGCCTCTGTTCCCATGGCAAATATTTACACGTGAGCAGGGAAAAGCCTGGGGAATCCCAGCTGAGGGAGGAAGGTCCCCCAGGATCACTGGGAGTCCTGCAGTCACTGTGTGCACGGTGCAGTTCTCCCTATCTTTCCTCTGCCTGAAACTTTAAAACGAGCTGTGTGGTTTGTATTGCAAAGACACTCAATTCTCACATTTCTTAATTCTTTTTTGGATTGCCCTTGACAAAGCTAGTTGACTGTACCCTGTCTCAAAACGCAAGCTGCAAGCCGAAGGGGGGAAAATGCAGCATGCAATGGGCTCCTGGTGCCTCGTTACAATTTATACAGTTCGTGAGCTTCCAACAATTTAGAGATGAAAAACGGKTTATCCACACTTTAATGTGTTGAAACACTCTTTCTACCATTCATCTTGAAACCGATTTCGTTTGGGTGGTGGCGAATGTTGCGTAGAAACCTCTGAGAGGAATGTCTAATGCGAGCTGCYGGGGAGTGAATGATGTGCGGTGTCATGCGTGAGGGGTAATCGGTGGTGGACCAAAGAGCTCTTCAAAAGAATTCAGCTGATTCTTCAAAAGAATTCATCCTGATTTCCCACAGTATTTTGGGGGTTCTAATTACAGTTGGAAATGATTGAACTGTCCTTGCATTTCCAGCCAAACTGGAAACAAAAAGCTGTTAAGACTTCAGTTTCTTGCTGTTTTCCCCCTGTGCATTTCAGGACATTCATCAGCGATAGGAGAAGATTGTGAATGCTGATTTTTCACTTGAAAATTGCTTCCTCTCCCCTCATCCCTTTTTGGTGTATCGGAGAAAATCAGCTCTGTAATTTTCATTGACTGTGTAAAGAGCTGAGGTCAGCTAATCCACAAGGGCTCCTTCCCAGATTTGGCAAGTGACCAGAATTAAACATTACAAAAGATCAGAAACGTTAAAATCACAAGAAGAAACATATCCTGGTGTTTTTCCTGATGCTCTCACTGAATATTGCTCAAATATTAATGTGGGACCAGTGAATACTGGCCCAAATTAATTCTGGGATGACTTGACAGAAGCTTCTATAATCAGGTTTTATGTAAATCATTGTTTTATGTGTACCAATATCCAGAGAGGTGCTGCTGCAGTGTTTTCATGAATTAAAATACACCAGGACTGAAATTCACCCTTTTGAGGCTTTTCTTTTTCAGCTATGAGCTTGATTATGACTGGTATCCCTCAGATAACCTTATCAGGAGTCAGCACAGCCGGTATATTAAATAAACCATTTTCTTTTGTTATTTGGTAATTTAGGCAAGTTTGTCTTGTACAGAAGGGCCCATTTCCGTCCCTCAGTGGTGCCGTGGCACCGTAAGACAAATAAAATACAACTTRTGCAGAGCAACATGAAGATGGCATCAGGATAATGGAGCTGAGGACAGTGATGTCCTTGCAAAATCATTCTCCTAGCACTGGATAAACCCCATGTGGAGCTGCAGATAAAAGCAGGCAGTGCATTGTGCTTCTAGATTTGCTTTGGCAGCGTCTGAGACATCTCTCACCTTTCCATGAYTTTCTTTGCCTTTCTCTGTGTCTTGGATCCCCCATTGAACTAAGTGCTCCCCACTCCTGGCTGCACCTGGTGGCAGCTCTGCAGTGCAAAGTGGCCCAAGGCCTCTCCTCTGCAGGAAGGTGCCGGGTGGCTTCTTTGCTGGGGCCGCTGCATGGTGAGGGACCAGAAGGACAGCTGCAGGGGCTGATRTTGAAATGATTTCAGGGGAAGATGGTGCACTCCTCGTGCCTGCTCCCCTGGCAGAGAAAACAGGGCTCTCCAAGYTGCCTTTGCTGCTGCCCCCTCTTTTAGGGGAGCAGGGAAAATTACAGGCCTCTGATTACTCGGAGAAGGGAGCGCACAGCTTCCATCTTTGCAATTTCTTCCACCACAATCAAGTGCTTCAGGATRAGGGCCTGAAAGCCTGAAATAGTCAGGACTCTTCCAGCCTGGTTCCTTCTCTGATAACGCACAGGAGGAATAAAAATGAGGACTCCTCACTGCTGTTAGGTTGTGTTTCTAAAAGTATCCGTGCAGTCAGGTGCTGCCTTGGCTCAGGAAGCGGCTGTTGGGGATGCAAATGCTCCTCTGTTCGGCTGCTGTTTCCAGTCTAGCATGCAGGACATTCATGGATGTGAAGGCTGGAGGAGATAGCTGCAATGATCTGCTCTGACCTCCTGCTGAATTTGAGCATCCTGAAGTGCCGAGGCCCTGCTCTCCTGAACGTCCCTAGGAGGAACAGGGTAAGTCCTGTCCTCTTCCCACACACGTTTGAGAAGCTTCTTCCTTGGCTAATGGTTTAGAAATACGTAGCCAAATAGGTTGAAGTGGACACATATCCCTCCGTGCAGAGCTTATCCTGTTTCCCTGAAGTGACTTTCCTGGGAAGGATGTGCTGTCTGCCCCCRGATTTGCACAGGGCTCATTGCTGGGGCAAAGCCATAGACTAGCASCCCGACCACAGCATCTACACTGCCCCAACTGCACTTAGTTTGAAGTGGCCCTCCTGATCAGGTGTGACTCCATCCCTTACTCATCAGAGGGTAGTGTCAGCCCTGTGGAAACAACACAAGTAACAGCAGTGAAGAGCGAGTTCTGCTAAAATCGGGGGGTAGCTGTGATTAGGCCTGGCATGATAAAACACTGAGGTTTAAAGCCATTTTCCATTAGAGCTCTTGTTTGAGTCGGGAATGGTTTTGATCCATTGAAGGAAGCCGTTATAAACATAAGAAACACCTCATCCATATTTCTCCTGAGACTGCACGAAGCTGACAGCGTGCTCACTGACCACGGTCATCTGGGAGTCCCTCACGCACAAAATATCCATCTTTTCATAAATAACAGGATTGTTGTGGTGGATTGAGATTTGCTGCAGAATTCAGTCTTGTCTAACAAAGAGGTTTTTCTGGTTTTTAATTTGAGCTATTAAAAAGATTAATCTTTCTTTGTGTCTCATTCTCCTTCCCTGCTTTCTTCCATCCCTCTTCCCTCCCTCCTCCCCTGCAGGCTTTAGGATAACTTAAAGCTGTTGGTCTGAGGGAAAGGACTTGCGTGGGTCTGGTAAGTGCTGCCTCTGGACGGGAAGGTCATGATTTTAAWTCCTGCTTAGGACTAAACTTGGATGAATTCCATAAACTAATAACCCAGTGCAGTGTTTCAAATTGATGGAGGTGCTGTCCTCTAGATGAGACATAAAAGCAAGAGATCCAATCTGCTTGGCAGGGACCCCACAGGACTTATCAAAGATGAGTGGGGGCTGCTAACCGGTTTGCCCTTGTCAAATCCTCAGCACCACCACAGCCTCACTTCCTGCTCCAGTGCAATGACACCAGACCTTATGAAAATGAGAGGGTCAACTTGAAGGAGCCGTCCTTTTTTTCCTCATTATTTAAAGCAGTTTGCAGCGTCTAGCAAGAGGGGGGAAAGAGAGATAATCCACTCACTTGAAAGTGAAATGACCCTGAATTTCAGAAAGCAAAACAAAAGCGAGCAAATGGTGCCACCATGCTCTGCAGCAGTGACATTATTAAATGATCAGTGAGCTATTAAAGCAGCAACATTTAGTACCTCCCCTAATGACTTGTACTGCTAGCTAGTTTCCAAATTGAGATTTTTATTGCCTCCATGCACAGACAGAGCAGGGCTGTGTGCTTCTTGAGGCGCCAGTTTAAGCTGACTGTTCACAACAGGATCAGTGAATCCTCTCAATTGAAAGCTGATCTGACTTACGAGATCCCCAGTCCTCCTTTCTTCTCTTCCCCATCTAGTGCTAGAAGTTTCGGGATGGGAGGGATGTTTGGGATAATAAATATGGGGGGTTTGGGGAAGAGCCCTGCAAGATGGTTGTCGTATCTGTGCACTTSCTAGCATCTGTGAAGCCTGGCTGAGTTCTGTAAGAACAGATTGCTCTGAAATTYCCCCAAGATGGCTAGTGCCATTCAGGAGGGAATGCTGCAAGAACTGCATTTCCAGGAGGAGTCTTGGACACATTGTTTTCCACTTCCAAGGGAAATAAGGAACGTGGAGGAGCAATGAATTGATGGGGGAGGAAGGCAGAGCAGAGGGAATCATGGAAGCTGGTGAAAGGCGGAGGTTCACCCTGACATTTGCAATTCCTCCAAGTGGATTTTCTAGTGTCTGATACAAGCCAAGCTCATATGATTAGAATAGCTGGGAAACGGCCTTTTGGCAAGAATGGCTGAAATTAGGGAAGGAGCTGCTCAGGGTAGAAGCACATCGTGTGTGATTGCAGAGGAAAAGTGGATAAAACATCCATACACAAAATAAAAGAGCAGCAAAGGTGGGTTCTGGTTGTAGATGCAGTTATTTATGGGCTATTAATATACAGGAAACCAAAGTGGAGTCCAAGACTTTTGTGYTTCCTGAAAAATAAGCAAATGCCATCGCTTTGGTTTGTTTTGCTCAGGTAGTTGTGCATGCAGAGCCTCCTGCACTTACTGAAYGAGCCACATCATTCCTCACATAGGCTGGGCAGTCACAAGGGAGCTTGTTGCTTTTTTGCTTTTTCTGTTTTTATGGAAAGGTGCCTGATTTCCATGACAGACATTTCTCATCCTCTGCAGAGGCAGCAGGCAAGCAAAGCATTGGGGAGAGGATGACTTCAGAGATTAGTAGTTGAACCTGCACATTTTTTATCCCATGCTGGTTTGACGGTATCAGTATGAATTACAAGTTGTTCACAGATTGATGTGAAGTGTGCTTTTGGGACCCTTATGTAGTTCATCTACCTAATTCCATGCAGGATCGGTTGGATCTAAGCCGTTCTTGTCTGTTACAGGTTCAGTCCGTTCTTAAAGACCTCCATTCTGGAGATTCCCAGATGTTATTCCAGTGTTTAGCCATTCTTATTGTTAGAAAGCTTCTCCCAAGATCTAAGATCAGTGTAGAACTGGATTCTTTCAGGTGAGATTTAAAGCAGAGTTGTAGGACATCGTGTAGGCGCTTGGGCACCTGATCTCATCATAGGCCTTCTCCCCCAGGATGGCAGGTCACACGTTTCCCACCATGAGAACACACGCACTGGAGAGAGACAAAGCCATGGCCAGCAGGGCTAGTTCTGGCAGAGGAACCTTCTGAGACTGGCACTGACAAAACGTCCCAGAGCATYTCCTGAATGCAATTACCACTTTGTGTCTTTAAAGTGCTGCGTAAACAAAAGAAACTACAAGATCAAACCATGTTAGTTTTCTCAGTGCCTTAAATATTTGACAGTCCTCTCACCTTCTTTCTTGCTTTCTCTTAACCTTTGCTGCYGCTTTGAGTTCAGCATCTGCAGAATCCAGGTACCCCGAGCCACCTCCAAATTCCAGGAACAGGTACAAAACTCCTTCACAGCAACGGTGTCCTCTTTGGAATGGGCACACTTTAAGCTGTCTTTCTAAACCTGCGTGTGTGTACAGCTAAACCCATCCTTCAGCACAGTCAGAGTCTTGCTGAGTCCTGCTGCAGCTGCTGATTAAACCAGCGCTGTTTCACACAACCGGCTGTCACCATCCATGTGGACAACAGCCGCAAACATCAGCTGTCCTGGCTCTTGGGCACCACAGAGATGCCCGCAGCACATATGGCATTAAGATGCCAATTAGTGCATCAGAGTAGTCCCTGATATGGAAAGGACAGGTTCCCATAAGTGCCAGGGCACAGCTGTGGAGATGGCAGAAGTGGGACCAGGTCACTGGGGAGAGAACACCAGTGTCACAAGTCATGCCCAGGCATTAGACTGGGGCTTGGTGGCAACGCAAGTAGGGCTGATGGTCGGTTTACGATAGCGTTTTTATTTACTGGGCAAGAGCTAGAGACTGAGCCATGTCAGTTCAATCTCCCCTGTAAATAAATAAACAAATAAATGATAAACAGAGATCTCACAGTGATGCCTGAACCTCATGTCTCAAGCTCACTTGTTTTGAGATGTCTAATGTAAGTGGGCGGGTAATAAAAACTTAATTTAGAGGCCATCATCTTCATAGATGCCGCTTGGAAGCCCCTGGGACGTTGCAGTTCTGGAATTTTCCTCCTGTGGAAACACCAGTGGATAATTATTGTTAAAACAGCACGCACACAAAGCACTCCGGCAACAGTCTGCTTTCCTAGACTGCTGGGTGTCAGCTGCAGAGGTCTATGAGCTTCCCCAAGTCATATACCCCAAGTATGTATACATGGGTGACCACATCTGCACCCCTCAAATTGCTGTCATTGCAGTGACCCTTTGGGGAAGTACTATGAGGTAGATCGTGGAGATTATATTGTGTAAGGTATGAGTTAGAAATAGGGAAATAAAGGAGTCCTCGATCCCCACAATACAGTTGTGGATAGTGATACCCACAGTATTTTGTCCAGTTGCTGCCCGGTGACAGGCCAGCCATGTGTTTTCATTCAACGCAAGGAGAGCCATCCAATGGTGGATATTGTCCAAGATGTTATTTTTCCATCTAGTCATGGGTTATGCAGCTTCTTTTTCTTCAGTCTTCAACAGCATCTAGCTCTAACGTCTGCTAGGTCTTGGTAGCATCTCTGGTGTGCCCAGGCTTAGTCTTATGGAGCTTGTAAAGAGAGAAAGGGCCCCAGAGTTACTGTTGATCTCTTAAGGTAATCTAGAGCTTTCAGTGGTATCCTTCCATTTCATTGCTAAAATGATAGTTTTAGGTCCTGAATACAAGTGAAGGACAGTAGGTCATCCTAGGATAGCAGGTGGGTAAGTGCAGAAGGTTTAGAKGGCTATAGCCTTAATCCCAGTGTTGAGTTTGGATGCTCGTCCATGGCTGGCTCATACCATAGCATTCTTGCCCTCATTTCCTGGATATGAGAACAGAAATGCTTCCTATATCCAGGCACTTTCAGGTATTTATTTTCTCTGAATATAGAAATTGGAAGGATTCTTTGGTCTAATGTATTATTCCTTGAACACTATGCAACCAAGTGTGTGGGGAAAAGGAAGACGGTTTCCTCCCATCTGTGGTTTTGTGCAGCCCTTACCCATGGAAACAAGAAGCAAGGCAGGTGACCCTCACTTTACCTGCTTTCATAAGTCATTTTGCCTGAAGCCTGAGCACTGTGGGATGGTTAATGTAAAACTTGCTCATGCATCAAATAACATTATTTTACCTTTACACTCTGCTTTTTAAAATTATTATTAATTATTTTCAAAAATACTCCTTAATTAAAAACTCACAGATATGAAGCTTGGAAGAAATGTGGCCAGGACATTCTTGGATTACTACAGACTGAACGCCTTGGTGGAGGGACCGCCAGCACCCATTCCTAAAACCCGGTAGGTCAGAAAGCAATTTCTTTTGCTTTAGCAGGGCTGCTTTTTTAATATCTTTCATGACTAAACTTTAGTGCTACTGTATTATAGCTTTATAGTAAGCGTACTAGTCTAACTCTACTTATTTTATTGAAATTCCATTTGGAAATAAGGCATTTATGATCAGGAAAGATACTTGGGTTATGCCTGAAAAAATATTCAGGGGATTTTGGAGATAGTGATATCTTGCTTGAATTCTGTCTGCTGTCACCAACCTCACACCAGTATCTTTAACGGACTTACCCTTCATTTATCTCCTGAGTGTGAGAGGAGAATCAGACCCACTTTATTCTGCAAAGTTTTAGTTCTAGAAGGGAAAACTTTTGTGAGTGCTTCAGGGAGTTGCAGGCGATGCTGTGCCAAAGGCAGGTTTCTCCAGCTCCTGTTGGATCTGGGCAGCTCTGATGGTCCCTGGCAGGTTTCCTGCAGCCGGGCCACGGTGCCTGCAGTCCCCTTTCACCGCGAGCTCTTGCTCTGGTTTTGCAGTGTGAGCACAGCCCATGAGCAGTGCGGAGGCTCTATGAACCAGTTTGGGGGCTGCTTGTCCTGGAGGAGGTCCTTGGGGCATGAAGTAAGGCCACCAATGCTGCACGCGCAGAATTAGGAGCAGAGTATTCCCAACCTCAGATCCCTGCCCTGCTGCTGGACCTGGCATGGCTGGAGTTCCTTTTGCAGCCTTTACCAATGTTTTCTGTGCAGCCATTTGGGTAGKTCTTTATATGCATAGTCAGAAGCAGCTGGGTTGCATTAGATGTTTAAGTGCCCTGTTTTGGGTCCATCTCCTGCTCATGGTCTCGACATGCCAGCTCAGGCTGCCTCAAGGACTGTCAGCTCTGCAGTTCTGAGTGCTCTTATCTGCAGAGACCTGCAGGGTTAGCAGAGAAAAGCATCCAGCATCTTCCTCTCCTCCGGAAATTGAATGTATCATTTCTTTCAGACTCCCAGGGGCCACAGCCTCCAAGGCTAAAAACCCATGACTATCACTGAACCTAATTACCACCTGACAGCAAAGTGCTTTTCCGTGGCATCATTCAGTTACCTCATCAAAAGGAATGCTTGTTTGCTTGCTTCCTTTTAAATTAAAGAACCACTGACAGCGGTAACTGAAGCATTTTAATCTCATCAAATATCCATGTCCATCTCTATAGAGACAGCCATGCCGGCAGGGGAAGATACACATCTGTAAYGGGGATGCACAGAGCACGTTTTTCTTGTTGCCCCACTAGGAGCTAATAGGGTGAGGAGGCTTTTGTTTGGGGAGCGATGCCTCACACTAAAATCCCATGTTCAGTAAATGTCCTGCCCAAAGCCAACAGATGTTTAAGGAATAGATTTTTAAGGATTCATGCTCTTAATTTCCTGATAGCTTCCAAGTACCAGCTTTTCCCTGGCAGCAGACAAATGATTTTCATTTCTATCCTGGGCTTTGTCACCTGACATTTGATCAGAGCCTGTGTATAAATATATATATATATATACACACACACACATATATATAAAACGTACATCAGTGAAATGAAATCTTTCTTTAAAGCTGTCGTGTTAACTGCAAGCCTGTCCAAAATGAAATTTTGTGAACTGCTGGGAGAGGGAAGGGTAGGGTTGTGGCTTCAATTATGCTTTGGTTAGGCAATAGTGATAAGAAGGGATTAGAATATGTAAAATGATACTAAATATCTGTGTAATCAGAACTAATTATATGGCATGGTTATTAGCTCGAAACAGGACATGTTGTGCCCACAGTTTATGAAAATATATTAAAACAGTGCCCAATTCGATGTAATTATTGAGAGAAAGCTGCAGAGTTAATAAATGCATCTACATGTGGAAAGGGAAAACTAATGGSCTCCTTTGTCGCAGGATACTGCACACAGAACGATTTCTGTCTGAGGGAGAGCTGGTGTGGGCAAAAGGTGTTACAATAGCCCTGGAAATAACAACTATACATGCTTATAGARCCCATCTGATTGAAGGATCTTTGAGAAGAAAATGTTTGTGCCATTTTCACCATGATGCAGAGGAGGAAATTGAGGCATGGCAAGAGGTAGCAAGAAGCCATCCTGAAGGTCAAAAAACCGGTTCACACCCAGATTCAGGCACCTCTTCATGGAGTTTAGTCCACTCAGGCTGTCCAACAACAGCCATCCTAAAGCACAGACTGCGTGGGCGGTTTGGTGGGAAGAGAATGAGGTTGAGCTCCAGCCAAAGACAAGGAATGATGCCACAACTCTGGCTACAGCACCAAGATTTAGCTGAGGCCCTAGTACCTCCATTATCCTTGGATAAAGCAGATTATATTAAGTTATTCCTGTGAGGGAAGGGAAATAGCTATACTTGGATAAGGTGCCTACGCGCCAATATAAGTGCATCCAACTAGCTAGATCTGTGGTTGTTGTTAAAATCCCACCCTCTGTCATCAAGAGAAGCCCTTAGGACAAAAGTCACAAGTAGATGAGGCCTGTGGTTCCCAGTTGTTGAGCTCTGCCCATGGTGCTTCCAGGGATAGGGCTCCACCATATCCCAAGGGACTGACCTTGCCAGTGAGAGAATGAGGGGGGGGATACAGCATTTTGTACTTGGATAATTGCTTGATAGACATAAATCTTGAACCTGTTGTTCTAGTATTGCCTCTGAAGTGTTGGGGTGAGTTTGTGTGCACCCAGCTTTGCACTGGGYAACTCTGGTTTCCAACCACGACTCTTACATGTCTTCATGAGCACGAGGTGGGGTTCACAGCTGGCCACAGGCATCAAGCTTAGAGGCTTCTGTTCCCTCTCTACCAGAAGAACCTCTGGGCAAACATCAAATTCCGAGGCCTGAACACATTTCTGGACCATGTCCGGACTGTGCAGAGAGGCCAGACATGCGAATGAAGTGCCTGAAGTGGCTCCTTTCCAGGACTGCTTCTCAGACAGCTCTGTCTCTATTGTCTCCCTGTCCAACAGTCATCCTCTGCATCTAAGCAGCTCTGTCTCTCCCAGGACCCTCCAGCTCCTTCTCTCTTGCTGAGCTTTCTCCATCCTTCCGCTTTATTTTCCCCGGTGGCCGTACAGGATTTAACACGACCATCCAGGAATGCTCAGGGCTTGTGCCAAACAATAACCCCACTGTGCCCTGCACAGTCCTCATATTGTGAAGCCCCCCTATTCCTGAASGAATGCCCCACTTAGAAAGGCCGTGTCCACTACTCTCAGCTCGCTAAGCAATTATTTTCCTGGGGGTGATGTGTCTGCAGCAAGACAGGAAAGCAGTGATGACTCAGCTTGGGAGGGCAGGGAGGTTAAAATATTTCCATACGTGAGCTAATAAACTAAAAGCCTTGCTGAAAAAGCTGGATGTTTTCTGGAGTGACAGTCCAAGAGGCCTATGAATTTCTAATGGAGTAACAGAGACAAGAAGCTGCCRGAGAAGAGAGGACTGCCGCTTAGATGTGTTTCAGAGAGGCTCAGGAGGGTCCACCCTGTGCACAAAGCCCAGCTCCACGGCTGGGTTAAGTGGGCACAGAGCAGGAGACCGAAAGGGGCTGTCAGGTGGCAGTGAAGGTTCATGCTCTTCCTCGCTGCTCGTTATTGTGCTTTTCTCCTTCGCGCTGCTCGGTGACCAGCGAATTCTCCTCCTGCTGTGCTCACTGGAAAGCATTTGAGCCGGGCTCCCTTTGATATTGTCGGTGGCACAGGGAGCACTTCGTCTTACTGAGTCTGTCCTTTACTCACCTCTTTCTACTGTAGCCCAAAGGAAAGGTTAAAATTGCTTGGGTTGATAGTGAGAAAAGTCCTTCTCTGCTGAAATCTTTGGTAAAAGGTGAAAAATTTGTATGAGATGAGGAGGAAGCAGAGTAAAGTGGCTACAGAGAGTGATTACAATAGAAAAAAATAGAAATTTTACTGAAAAAAAAGCAAATGCAGGTCACCTTTGCTGCTTTAACTCCATCTCTTTGCCTGTAGCAATGCTACCTCTGGCTCATTCATCGAACAGCAGAGCCATGCCCTATGCCACTGCTTCTCCAACCACTGCCCCCTTCTTTTCCTGAGACCCATTAATCCCRTATTTATAGTATTCTGGACTCTCGGGAATCTGGTGCTTACAGCTGTGGCTGAGGTTTGGAGAACTGCGTAGAACCAGTGGACACGTAAGGTAAGAACCATGAAAAGTCCCATCTGGGCCTCAGTACTAGAACATGCTGAAACTCATTTCTGCAGTGGATTCTCCTATAGGCAAGACACAGATCTTTCCCTCTCAGGTACTTTGGAAAATAAATTCCTCCCTGTGTGGCAAGCACTCAGCTGCCATGTTGATACATGAGAGAAAAATCCAGTGTGGATAAGAGCCGGATTTTGAAGGCATGCAGCAAATACTGCCTGGGGCCACCTACTGAACAAAAGAAAAAAAGAGCAAAATATTGACTGGCCCTTCATTAATTGTCATGTGTCATGCTCTAAATGAGGCAGCAGTCTCACTGAAGAAAAAGTRGGCTGTGATGAGGTAATTAAACACCACATCAGAAGGTATATCCGCCAGGAGGCTGAATTAAAATTGCTCTGACAGCCTTTATTCTGGCAATTCTTTCCTCTTGCTCCTCRACTTTGCAGCCTTAATGATGATGTATGAGTTCACAGCTGTGTGTCCAACGGGCTGGATAGGCCCATGGGGCTGTCCCGTCAGCCACRGAGGTGGAGGGCACTAGTTGTTCGGACACAAGAAGCACTTCATCATAACCAAAGGGCTGTGGGTTACCCGCCAGTTAGTGCCAGAGCTGATGCTCCTGCATTGCCTGGCTTACAACTGAGGGATGGCTCCTTGCCCAGGGATATAGGCTGAAGATCTCTCTTCAGTCATTTGGGTGTTTTAGCTCTGTGTCTTTGTGTTTTCTTTGACTTGCTGATGACTGAGGGAAGAGCTGAGAATGAAATCTGTTTTATATAGGTGGCCATTTCTTCTTGTTCTGGATAGCATCTATTTGCTGCCATCCCCAGCTTTCTCCCCATCAACTTGAGTCACTGTTTTGTCATCTTTTCCCCTACCACTAGCAGTGGCTAAGAGCCTAGTAAATCAGGCAGTCGGTGGCTTATGCAACAAGCCTCTCTGGGAAGCGGCCACAGCCACCAAGAACAAGAATTTGGGTCTCCATTTTTTGTTATTGGAAAATAAGACTGACTTGAGMATTGAAGAAGTTCCTCAAAGTGATCCTGAAGACATCTGTAGGCCTGGGCAGTTTATTTGCTATGGTGGATAAAATCAGGCTGTTCTCCTCCCGTATCTACTTGCAACATCAGCAGGTCACCCTGCAAGCTGCTGCAGGGGCTCCCAGGGAGTCCCAAGGCACAGAAACAGAGGCAGTTTCATGAAGGCTGCTGGCAGTGCCTCTTGAATGGTGCAGACGTGGTGCAGTAACTAGTGTGCTCCCTTTCCCCCAGTGCTACCCCAAGAGAAGCTCAGCAAAACCACAGAATATAGAATCGTTATGGTTAGAAAAGACCTTCAAGACCATMGAGTCCAACCAYAACCACTTATTATTTGGAGAAAAAGGAAGAAATGAAATGAGGTGGGGTTATACTGGTAGAGTACCTCGCAGCCAGCATAAAGAGGATGCCTTGGAGCCAGGGCCTGCAGGCTCCCTCTTCCCTGGTTTCCTTCATGTACAAACAGTGCAAAGCTAATACAAGCATCTAAAAAAAGCCCTCATCTTTATCCCCCCACGCTGGCCAATGCAGTTTTAAAAGGAAAGTAAATAAATAAATAAATAAATAAATAAGAGAAAAAAGACCGCCAAGTTGTCAAACAACTTCAATCTGACTCCAGGGCTGTGAATTGCATTAGTAGTGGGAACACTACTATGGTTTAAAGGCAAATTACATGTTTTGCCTCAGAAATTAATTTTTGTTTTTTCCCCCCTTCTCTATGGGTAATTATAATCTGTCAGCTCACTCCCACACGCGTCTGCACATTTTATGCAATTCCTGATACTTGTAGCTGTCACTGAAGAAAACCTTTCAGGTTTTAAACTGTGACACATTTGCGTGGGTTTTGGTGAAAAAAAAAAAAAAAAGATCCATTTACGGCGTTTGGGGAGATTTGCAGGGCTTGGCCAGCTTCCAGCTGAGGGCTCACCAAAATACCACATTACAACAATAACCTTGTCGAGCKCTTGGGAAGACCAAATGCTGGTTGTAATGATTCCGCCTGGGATTTAAGCACACACACTATGGCAAACGCTCGGTCCTGCTTTGAGACTGTCCCTGCGCAGGGGGTGGCCACAGACATGGCTTCAGCAACAGCCCCATGGGCAGCCCCACGGGGGAGACTAATCTGAATTACTGTACGAAGTAGGTTGGGGCCATGTTAGCAATCCCTTTCAAAATGAAGGTGCTGTCAGCTAGTTTAATTTAATTTGCTTTACCTTAATTTACTTTTGGAAATGAGCTAAATGACTAAATTGAATTATGGCTACTTTAACTCTGAAGGAGCATATCCGCATAGGAGCTTACTGTGGTTTCACTAATCAGCTTTACATTTATACCCTAAATGTATTTGGATTAGCTCTCCTGGGCATCCTCATGTAGACAAGCCTGGAGATACCCAGCTGGTCTTTTCCTTCCTTAGGCTTGTTGCTCCGAGGAAGCCAGGGCTGGTAAGTGGATTCACAGCGGCTCTGTGTGTTATTCCGTAGCCCAGTCTTTCCAA
The DNA here is from genome assembly GCA_003342815.1 of Eudromia elegans. NCBI lineage: Eukaryota > Metazoa > Chordata > Aves > Tinamiformes > Tinamidae > Eudromia > Eudromia elegans. Next base: position 4,239,902 of record PTEX01000009.1, read on the forward strand.
GGAGCCAGGCAGAGCATCCAGGTTGGAGGCACAGGGAGCTGCTATGTACAGAGTGTGTCTATGTGGGTAATACCTAACGTGGATGGCAGGCAATGCTGATTTAGCATCACTAACTAGCTGGAGCATGCTCCAGCAATAGTCACTTTTTGCTAGCACCACAAGCAGACATCCCAGATGCCTCTTGCAGTAGSGCAGAGACCTTTGCAAACTCTCGTGGGGAGCAGGGGACCAGACCAGCTGCTGCATGCAGAAAGGTGCGGCCACAGCGCATGGCGCCCATGAGGCAGTCGCGTAGAGCTGGTCACGTAAAGTCGCGTCAAGCTGCACGCTGGTGGGTCCAGAATCAAGGCCCAGAAATCGCCAGCTGCTGTAGCAGGTGGGTGGTCACTTAGCCAAAGTGTGAATTTGTGCTCGCTGTCTGGGAACAGGCTTTGGTGACCGACTGAAAGGAAAATCAATCCCGCTGTAATGGCTGAGGATTTCTGACCTTTGCTCTGCCATTGTAAATTTGTTTTTATTGCTTCTAATTGGCCTTGCTTTGGAGCACGCACATTATCTAACCGCCGGGGCACTGGCTGTCATTACCGCCGGGTCAYTTGATTTGTGCTTTTTCCATTTGAAGCTTGTCAGGCATTCCCAGRAACACACCGCGCTCCCCTGGCAGTGTCGGAGCGGGGCCCAGCGCATTGTGCAGCCCCGCGCCGGCCGCCCRCCCGCCCGCACGTGCTGCCCGCGCGCGGGGCAGACGYGGCCCCGCTCCGCGCAGGGGCAAGYGCAGGAATTAGATCAGCAGCTACACGACAGCAGCCAGATTTCTTGGTTTCCAGGATCCGAGGTTAGCCATTTGCAAGCCTTGATGATTCATTTTGGGCTCAGACACATGGTTTGAAYAGCGTTATTTTTTGTCTCCTCCCTTTGCAGCTTAAACACAGAACTCTCTTCTATTTTTGCCTTCCTTAATTTGCAGGTGGTAAAGTTGCTAATTAAAACCTATTGCTTTGCTTCCCACCTCAACTTGCTTCACTGTATAGAAACAAAATTCAATAAATGTGTGTGCGAAAGAGCTCAAAAGCCCAAGGGTGGGAGGGTCCTTGTCCTTTGGGAGCTAATAGTCTAAACTCTGCTCATCTAAAACATTAGCCTGGTTTGTAAGTTCATTTTAAGGCATTTAAGATTTAGGGTTTCCTAAAAAAATGCCCTATAAATACCTACATRTTTGTTTTATACCTTAACAACATAAAGCACATTTGGTGTAACTGTATATAAAGCCTGTGTTTCTGCATGTTGTCTGAGGGCTAAACCAAGCAACAGGAGTGTCCTCAGTTGGAAGAACAGGAAAAAGAAAAAAGCAGCAGCAGAGTGCCAAGATGTTAGACCTCGATGTGAATTATCCTTCTGCTCTGTTTAGATAGGAGCATTTTTGCTGCTGAAATCAAAGGTTGGCATTTTTCTCATGGGGTTCTGTAACTCAAAATTGCGTTGAGATCACAACACAGTTTTTTGGGGGGAAGGGTTAGCAGTAAAGGTGAATGTATTCAGATTATTCAAGTGGTGATTTTTTTGGATGTACAATTAGCTGACTGAGGGATGCGGTATAAATTTGGTATTRTAATTACTATGCCTCCGAGATTTCAATTTGCAAACCAGTTTGCATGGCAGCAAGATTAACCGCGGTACGTGCGGCGAGCAGGCAGCAGAGCTGTGGTTCGACCGTGATGCCTGTCAGCTGGCTGTACATCCAAACCCCACTTTGTCACAGGAAGCTCACGTGAACAGAGGGCTTGATACTCACGATGCTTCAGTTGAGCGGACGCTCAGATAGCTGAAAATGCCACTAAGATCCCACCTGTAAGTGCTGCTGGCTAACAAGGGTTTCCTTTTTCTGTGTTACCCAGCTCATGAGAAAGGAAGCAGGTTTGAGATCCATTCTTATCCTCTGCACGGCATTTTTTCATGGCATATTTCTGCATTGCTTTCGCTTGCAGAGATGGGGCAGGAAAAGCGAAGGGCTGCGTGGAGCAGCACCCATCCCACACGGGCAGCCACGTGGGCCGTGCCTCCCGCCCGGCTCCTGCCTGCCCTGGTGCTGCAGCAGCCCTGGGGCAGTGCTGGATGGAGTGACTTGCATCCAAATCCTGCTTTGTATCCAAACCTGCTTTGCCAAGACCATGGCCCAAGGGGCGCCCTGCAAACCCCAGGCTCGCAGGGRCAGTGGGAGTTTTGCAGTGCCATTAGATGGGGCAGGGCGAGCACGTCTGCTCAAAGCCGTCCCGTCGCATGAGGCTGGGTGTTCTGGCACGGGTGCAGTGCCAGGGCTCACTGGACCTGTCCTCTCTGTTTCTTCCTTTGGCAGGAAAGAAAAACTGCCGCTTTTTAAGTGCCCTTCCCAGCAGGAGCAAGGGAGCAGCCGCACTGGCAGCAAGATGGAGAAGAGGAGCCAGACAAAGCTCAAGGAGCCGACGCTCTCCATGGGATGCTAGGAGAGGAGCGCGGGGCCRCGGCGAGGGAGCACGTCCAGGGTCTGCAGCTGATAATGCTTCTCTTTCTCTCCCAGACAAGTATTTCTCAGATAACAAATAGGCCAAGGGGAAAGAAGGAGAGGAAAATTAGCYAGAAATTTTACTATTGATTCGTTTTTACTTATAGATGGTAAATCAATTTCAGGCCTTTCTTGTGGCTTGTCTCTGGGAAAAAAAGAGCCGCCCGGTGRATTTACAGAAATCATTGCTGCAGCTGAAAAGCCATTTGTTAAAACAAGGAAGCCTCCGCTTTCTCCACCAGCCCCTCTCCCTCTTTCAAAGGGAAATCCATATGAGGAGCAGACGAGGGCCTCCCCGCGGCCCTGCTGCTGCTCCATGCTCTGTCYCTCCTTGCAGTGCCAGCCTCCAAAGCTCCTGTGCTGATTGCATGTGCTAGTGCAGGTAGGTGCATGAAGASAGCCTGAGAAGCCGCATGCAGGAGTCCAGCTCTCCTGGGCATGCTGCATCCTCTGCTGCATGGTCAGCTTTGCGCTCTTCCATCAGGTCACTGGGGAAAGGGGTYGTGGGAGGAACGTGACTCATGTCACTGGTCATGCTGCAGGCACGAAACTYGCTGCAAGACCAGCCTAGCAGGCGGACAGCTTGGTCCTCTGGGAGCAGCTCACTGGGTCCAGGTGTGCCACTGGGGCAGTGCAAGCTGGGGTAAACACTGACAGGGATGAGCCACGGCACTGAGTGGGATATTGAGAAGCTCAAAGCAAGGGAATTGTGCCACCTCCACGTGAAAGTCCAAGTGTAGCCTTGCCAGCACAGGAAACCTCCGCTTAGGCACAGTCACTAGGCAGTCTTGTTTCTTGTGTGACTAGTAGGAGATCACAGGAGATSTACCCGTGATGTGGATTTGTTCCTGTAGGCCAGTGGAAAGCAGACAGTGACCCTGAGGGAATGTGGGAAGGGAAAGTGCACTTAGAAGTGCCTCAAGTGAACCCATYAGAAGCCTCTGCAAGCAGTTCTGCCTTCGTGCCTGAGTCGAGCTGCAGAAGCAGCATGGAAGAAAGAAGGGTTGAGCCCCACTGGATAGGGAAGGAAGGGATGAACTGGACTGAGGGTGGAGAGATTTGTGAAATAGGAATGAATTGGCTTCTCTTAGGATGATGGCCCTGAAGAAGCAGCAGCTCCTGAAAATCTTTTGCTAGTGAGGGTGCAGGGTTGGTTGCTCTTCCCTTTCTATGATTAGTAACAGGACAAAACTCAGCTGGCTTCTCAAGCTGAGCTCTGTGTGAGATGAAAGTATCCTGGGGAGAAATGAGGAGCTATGAGAAAAAATGAGAATTATAGGCTAAAACGGACCTTGCAGGCAACTTAAATTTATTGTCCCTTGTGGAAATACAGATTTTCGAGCAGTGGAGAGCTGCTAAATCTGGGCATGGCCAACACTGAAGTAAGGTTTGATCCTAAGAAGAACTGAAAGCAGCTCAGGTTATATTTATGCTGCTGGAATCTAACAGGCCCCCATATGTTCTCATGTGTCTTTGAATACTTTTGGCTCATTCTCTCCATATCTCTGCCACAAGGGATGGAAGAGAGCTCTGTGCAAGTTCCTTTGGGCTCCTTTCTCCTTACAGGAGAAGCACAAAGCAAGCAGGGTCAAGGATATAGTACATGTCCTGTGTCTCARGGCCTCACACAGGCTTCTGTAGCTCTACCACAACACCCAGGCAGATCTTYTGTGAGCCACTGTCAGGTGGTTTCCGTCCACTCCACATTGCTGCAATCAGAWGGAAGGGGCAGGCACAAGACAGGGCTGAAATTCATGCTTGCAAGCGTCTGAAAAAGGAGCAGCTGCTGGGGATCAGACAGAATTAGRGCTGATTGCACCCACGTGTTATCCAGTCATCAGCTGGACTTTCATTAGTTGGGTCTTTCCTCTCTAATAAGGAGAAGTTGGTTTAAAAAGGAAGAGATGTCCCACTTGAAGGAAAGTGATTTAAAACACCTAACAAACTTGCTGTTGCCAGAGCCTCAAGGTGAGGGGGTTAAACTGTGTGTGTTTTTATGGAGAATGAAATGCCTTAGTATGATGAATTCTAAGGCATCTAAAAGGCACAGTGCTGGTTTGCTGTACCCAAATGCAGAGTAATGAATAGCAGTGACTGTGATAATTAAAATGACCTCTTAGAGATATGGATTAGAAGGTATGYGGAAGGGGGATAACTTCTCCTTTGAATTAATCTAATGTTAATTTATGACTATCATTGGGTTTTATAGGGCTTTAGTGGCAGACTTGCAAAGTTGGTTTTCTGGGAGAATATTTTTTAATATATATTCCTTGGTGGGGGGAGGAAAAAAAATTGCAAAATTATATATTTCTGAATGGCTTTAAATATATTTCTGAATGGCTTTACATATATATATATATGCATATATGGAGAAAGAATTTCAGGTATTTGCTTTGCTCCTATGAGTTTAGCCAGTAAACTCTACAAATACGTATGAATAAAATGATAAAGCAGCTGTATGTTGTCTCATTTTCTTTCCTTTCCTCCAAAAGGCTCTCAAAGTCACTTGGTAAAGTGGGAAGCAGACAGGTGGGTTCTGGGGAGTCCTGCTGTCAGCTCTCAGAGGCTCCCTCTGTTGTCCAACTTATCGAGTCAGCCTTTTAGTTTAGAGGTAGTGACTGCATCTTCCTGGAAATCACTGTTTCTCACTRTCTCCTACCACCCACAGCCTGCCCCTCCACCTGCATTTTCCAAGCCTTAGTATAGGCCTAATGYGACTAAAACAAGATTCCCTCTCCCYGCAAGAGCTGCTTCCTTTCTGCTGAGCTCTCAGGATGAAGAGGACAGCCTGCAGRCAGTTACCCATATGGGAAATGGTGACATCCCATTTGTCAGCTCCCATGCCAGCAATCTTCTTCCCATCCTCTCCACCTGCCCAGCAATCCCCTAACTTCCAAACATAAGGTTGTGTGCTGGGCAGCCTGCCTGTACTGGAGCCTGCCCTCCCCATCCTCATTCCAGCCTGTGGTGTTCAAACTCGTTGCTCTCTTTTTTCCCATTTCCTTCCTGACCACGCTTGTSTCCTGCACCTTCCAGTGCACTGGCAGCTGCTCCTGCTCATCTTTCCACCCTAAAATCCCTATCGTGTTTCATGTGAACCCCACAGGGTGAATCTGTAGTGTCTCCTCTGGAGACTGTCCTCTGCTTTTGTGGTTCAGCAATAAGCTGGGTGTCTTGAAGGTTCTCCCAGATAGCAGGGATGGGAGCCTCTAACTGTCACCTTGCAGCCAGCTCATCTGATGGGGGCTCCCCGTTGCCTCCCTCACCTTACAAATGCTTGGGGAGACTTGTGGGAGCTGAAAATATGAAGCTTTTTGCTGTGAGTCTCTGCTTCATCTTCYTGCATCTGAGGAGAGAGTTGCTGCTTCACAGGATACTTCTGGGCTGCTGTGGTTTGAGTCCCTTCTTCCTGGAGGAGGTGAGCTGTGTCCAGACGTGAGCAATGCAACCGATGCACTCAACTCTTCCTCAGCTCCTCGCTTGCCAGCATGGCAGGCCCACAGGTAGGGGGATGCCGTGGATTTCAAAAGGTTCAAGAGCTGATACGGGGCCTAAAACCGGGCACTTGACTTGGTGGAAATGCAGGTGTTTATGCAGCACAGGCACAGGGCTCTTCTGGGGGGAGGCTGGAGCCACGTTGCATTGCCCTGTTTCCACTCTGTGCTAGGGGAGCTGGAGGGCCCTCCCTGGGAGCAAGAACAGCGAATTTACCTCGCTCCGAAGAGGAGCTGAGTCATGAATATTGAAATGCTGAAATTAACTTGTTTTCTGTGCGTTCTGCTCTCCTGACAAGAAAATCCTGCTACAAACCCCCGYGTAGGCAGACGAACTGCGTAGGGTGGGACCCTCGCTGTGAGGGGATTATATATTCTGATTCGGGCTGCGTTTGCAATTATTTTTTCTGCCACACCAAAGACCTTTACTGCAGAGCTGCAAACCAGTTATAGGAACATGAAATGCTTTGACTTCTTCACTAGGGAAACATTAATCCAATCACAGGTTATGTCCATTACAGACTATGGCAATATTGTATACAGAAATTCCCGGGAGAAGGTTCTACAAAAATTGGAATCTCTCTATAACCATGTTATGAGATTTACTGGTGTGGATAAAATGGGCAGAGTTAAAATTACCAGGCTGGCTATCTCTAAAAGACAGGTGAAGTCTGCTGGCTATCATTGCTTCATAATATTACAAACGGAAAAGCCCTGAAGTAATTGAATAACACATCTGCTGAAAAATCCTTGTGAACTGCTATAACCTAGAGATAGACTGCAAGGAAACAATGTATATACAGCACCAGGTTAAAAGGAAAAAAGATTTTCCTTACCTGGCGCTGGAAGATACCGCAAATGTAGATACAGTTTCCCTCTTTGCCTCCTGTACGAGATGTGTGTGCTTTACATATATATGTGTGTCTGTCCGTCTATCTCTTTTCGTACAAAGTTAAACTAGTTTTCTCAGCAGCCCAAGCATGGTGTTGGGTGGTAATGATCCATTAAGTGTTGTGTTTCATTTCGTGTGGTGCAAACATTGGATGTGGCTGGTTTGTTTCTCKTCTTTTGTTGTTTTGCTTTGTTTTTTCTTTGTTTTTTCTTTTGGTGTCTCCTTGCAGTCCCTCTGTCTTGCACGGGAAGATTTCAAAGCGCACCCCAAGCAAGAGGAGGGCTTTGCCAGAGCTCCAGCAYCAGTATTTGCTGGGCTGTACTCTGGTTTACTGGTTTAGCTGCACTGAGCCAGTTTATGGGCTCGGGCTAACATGCGCCATGCAGCCTCCGCCTTCCACGAAATCGTTCGTTAGAGGAGCTCTTTATCATTGAAAAACTTGTTTAAAAGGCCGAATTTACAAAACAATAATATTTTTAAAATGCTGCTTTTCCAGCAATGCGCAAAATTCACAGTTTGGAAGCAGTGTGAGAACAGAAACCATCCAAATTAATCTAAACTGCAGTACCAGTAGCCTGGATAAACTACAGAAGATTTTTCCTACCAGCTAGTTTTTGGAAGAAAAATAGAAGTGCTGGAGCCAGCTCTACCACTGGGGAAGAAATCTTTCGTGCAGTCAGAAGGGAGCCAATGTCCTACTGTGATCCCCTGTTACATATGCAAAGTTACACTGAGTATAAAGAGTCCCTTGTTCACTTTGCACATTTAGGGCTGTTACACCTGATATTTTCAGCCAAAGCAGACTAAACAAATGCTAAGTATTTGTATATGTTTCCCTTGGCTGCTAGGGGAAGGTGGGGGATTTTTTTTTGTTTGTTTTTGCTTCCTATGTGTACCACTGAGATAACTGGAGAGTGTTCCATAGCGCTCAGGCTCTATTTTAAGGAGAGATGAAAAAATTCCCGATTTTTTAATTTTTTTTTTTTTTTTACTTTTTTTTATATACATATGCCCACAATGTTGCCCATGCTGGGTCATGCAGTTGCCACGTGCCCTTTTATTCAACCGTACAGCAATAAATGTGCAAGGCCCTTGCTCCCATGTGCACTGCTAAATGCAGAGTGCAGCTCTGCRGGGAGATTTAAAATTCTTTATGGGAAAGTTATTTTCTGGCAAATCCATGTGGTTCTTAGCACCCTTCTTTCTTTCCTTCCCAAGGGAATTGCCTTTCCYGCATGATTGGTCCAGTTCCCAAGGAGTTTGAGCAGCTTCATACTTCTATGAAGTAAAAAAATAGAAGTAGGAGAAAGAGGAGAGAATAAAAAATGGAGAATCACTATTTAACTTTAGCTCTGGACACTATTTAGAACATAGGGGTAATCAAGCAATGGGTGGCTCTTAGCTTGCAGTTCACCACTAAGGAAGGGTGGAACTTTTGGTCTTTTCAGGTTGGGAGGAGTTTGCCTGTCAGTCTAAACAGAGTTTTTGAAATTTTGAACGCAACTCTCCGGAATTCCATGGACCTGATGCTGCAATGCTCTGCATAAGGTACGGAATATTTCTTTGTCTTGGATCTGCACCGCTCAAAACTCCTCGGTAATTCTGTCTCAAAATAGTGGTGCTTTATACAGCAACGTACATTGCTCCTTATGAGGAAATCCCTGTTTCTCCTACGGTGGCCCAAGACTGAGCAGCTGAAGTGAACTGAAGGACAGAAATGGGTCACAGAGCAGACGAGGGACACGAAGTGAAGGGGACTTCATGGTGAAGGGCACGGCAGCGAGCTGAGTGACGTGATGGGCTCTTGGCTACATATTCAGGTTTCATGGTATGCTCCCAGGCAAGTGTTGGCAGACAGCAAGTGATAATTAATAATGGTTGTGAAATGGAGGCMTTTCATTCCTCTGGATCTCAGCTTTGAAAATAGGAGAAGGGTTTTTACGAAATGCTTCCTTTCCATTTGGTCTCTCACTGCATGTTCGTGTAAACCCTCCTCCTGAACCGAGCTGCTGCTCAGGCATTTTGAGACTTTCCRGAACACTCATCTGAGGAGTGGTGACTAAAATGGCTGTAAACACCAGAGTCCCAGTGCTGTGGGAGAGTTCCCTGACCTCAGCACAAGCGGTGGATCTGTGAGACGGCASGAGCTGATTGTGGTGAACGTCACCAAAGGAACTCCACTTTATTGGAACTCTCCGTGTTTCTCCCTGCTGGAGAGAGGGGATGCTGTTGTTTTCCCAAAACGGCATCAACCAGGGGTGCTTGGCACCATTGACCCTTGTTATTGCCCACCGCAGACCTAAGGAAACCCAATATGAGCACCAAACAAAACAGTCTCTGGCCTAATCACAAACGGGAGCCTGSAGTAAATCACACAGACCAAGCACCCAACGAGGCCCAGGGCTGCTAACAGTGTGTCGGCTCCACCCCAAGCCAGATGGGCCAGTTCTGGACTTAGAAAAGCAATTTTGTCCAAAACYAGGCTCCAGGGCTAATCATTCATCAGCACAACTCCATTGATGTTGGTGCAGAATAGCAGAAAAGAATCTATCCCCATGTACTTTTAAATCATCAAGCTAATAAGTACCCTGGATGATAAGATGTAATCTTTTAAATGCAGTATGGATTTCTTCCCCTGAATTATGCATGATAACATCTTTAGGCATGAGCTTTATTTTTTCTGAAGGAGCTRTCTGGTGGTGGTGGTGGAGGTAATGACTGTTTTACAATTATGCAGGCAGGCCCGGGGAAGGCTCCCCATGGCTCCGCAAYCCCTGCCAACAACCTGGAAGCTCAGGGCCCTCCGATGGTACCAGAGCATCTCCAAGGGACGAGAGGCTGGTAACTCCCTGGTTCAAGGAGCCGATCCCGGATCTCCAGCAGGGATGGCCAGACCTCCCTGGGGTCCCACCGGAGAAAAGGGAATTAGTGCCTGGGTTGTCTAAGCTCCRGGACCAAATCCGGGCACATGCAGTCCTGGTTGGGGCCTTGCTGGGAGCAGAGGGGTACAGAGGTGCACACTTTGGATGTTCCCTCCTCTTCATACCCAGCTATGGTTYCCACACTGCAGAATCTGCAGCAAACAATGTTATAATATGGTTATCTAGCTCTTACTCAGCATTGGTCTGCAATGTGTTTGCAGAGGTTTGTAGTTCACCATCACTTGCTATCAGCTAATGGAACTGGGACAGTAAGGAGACAAGCAATTTGTTTAAGGACATTCAGGAAGCTAGAGGCAGAGGGAGCAAATTTCCTGGATCTCACCTCCCATTCTTAGGCCAGCACTGCAGCAGCAACTCCCACACCACTGATATACAAACTGAGGCGCCTGGCACACCCAGCACACAGAGAAACCAGAGACTGAAAGGGCTGGATCCTTTGTCCATGGATCCAGCCCTGAACTATAAATCACAGCAAATGAGAAATGCTTTGCCAGGGACACAATGGAGCAGCTCTGCTCCACTGAGCCACAAACAAGCAGGCTGATATTTAGAAAAAAAAAAAGGTGTATTTGCACCTGGGAAACAGAATCTAGTATCTGCCAATGCTCCAAACTACAGGTTTGTGGGGATTTGTTGTTGTTATTGTTGGTTTTTTTTTTTTGTTTGTTTTAATTTTTTTGATGATGATCCTACTGCAGGTCTCAGATTTGGCCAAGTTGCAACACTTCACATACTCTTTATTAACAGTATGGCTATTATTAATTCTCAAGCCACAAAGAATCCTTAACTAAAGCCTGCTCYGCTGAGATTTGCCCTCAGTGGGGTTTTTTTTCTATTACCAAGAAGTACAGTTATGAAGAAATATGGAAGTTCTGATTCTCTCATGAATATTGAAGATCAGACGGAACAGATGCACACACGTGTATACTTGCACAGACACAGCCCCTCACTGTAAGCATTTGCTTAAATCCCAGGTCCTGATAAATAGCAATGATCTGCTTGTTACTCTTCTACTGCACTGAGTAAACACATGAGCTGTGTTTGTATGGAGCAGTGGAAGCAGCAATGGCCATTTATGGCCAATTAATCACAGCCCCGTATTCTTTATTTCCTATTTATGGGTGATACAGTGGGATGAATTTTAATCAGCTCTCACTAGCTTTGCTGGGTTTTCATATTCCTGTTTTCAGCAGTTAACGTTTAGAGACAACAAAAAAAGGAAATGAGTGAAATAAATATGGATTGGGATGACTTGGATTTGTGTGAAGACACAAACACTTGCTGCCTTGAGAGAAGGAAGAGTTGCGGTCTTGCAAGGATGGGCTTTCGGGCAGGTAACTTGGAAGCATATGCAGTTAAGGATAATACTTAGCATATAGAACAATCTGTAATGCAACGAAACTAAAACCAGTTTCTGAATTCACCTTTCCACTCTCTACTTAATACAGTCATTCAAATCGATGCAAAATAATTTGGGGTGAACTACTGGAGTTTGGGCTGGATTAAACAGTGGAGCAAAATGGGTTGGGATGGATTTGTTACCTGGTGCAATTGTCTTAATAGTTGAAAATGGGAGCAATTCTTGCCTGAGAGGGGAGATCTCCCCTCTGGACCAGGCTGGACCTGGGGCTTTGGCAGGAGGTTGGTGCAGCTGTAGCTGCAAAGACTGTCAGAGGGTTGGGAGGCTTCAGGTCTGACCCYGCTTCCACAGAGCTTAGCAGGGCTCACTTAAGACAGAGTTTATTGCAGAAATGGCTCTTTCATTCTTCATTTGTTTTGCAACATAATTTTCCATTATGTCAGTGATAACATGCTCTTCAGCAGACACAGTCTTGCATGCCTTTCTTCAAGGAGCAGGGAGAAGAATAATTAAGAAAGCCCTTCCATCTTCTCCTTGAAGGATGCCCAGTTTGACCTCTACAGTATTAAAGTGGAATTAAGATAAAAATCATGTACTGTATCCTGACCTTAGTTACACTGTGGTACATATGAATTTGGAGTCAGACCACTAARGTAATTAGAATTGATTGGGACTAGGACTGGGGCACATGGTTTTGATGTTTCTGGCAGTTATACTGAGGCCAGTCGGTGAGATCCCTTATAACACCCRACACCTGGCTTCCCCATGCTGCATAACAGCGTATTTATTACATGTGCCACTGATCACTCAGCAGGTGATTAAAATGGAGAACACTTTAAAAGTCAAATTGCCATTTCATATCACATAATTTTGGAAGGGGGGGGGGGCTAGTTTACTCTGGATGATTTAGATGCCTAACTCAATGAGCATAAGACATCTAAACATCTAAATTGCCTTTGGAAAAAAAAATGCAGCCCCTAATCTTTAAATTTCATCTTTAATTTTGGAGAGAAATTGGTGCTTAGAAAATATAGCTCARGGAGGGCAAGGAGAGAAGAGACCAGTGAGCAAAACCGAAATCTCGCTGAGCCAGGGACAATCATCAGAGGAAGAAGAGATGGGAAATTAGCAAGTGGCTCAGGTTGGCGCGCTCTCAGGAATACATCAACAAAACTGATGCAAGGAGATGACGCCATCCAGCCCCTAAAAAAAMCAGAGTCCTTTAAAACGAGGGCCCTGGGTGACAGATTCCTTTCCAGGCATTAAGACTCTGGCAGCCCAACCAAAGTACAAGATCAAGAAAGTAAATTTGAAGGAGTTACTTTATTACAGATAACGCTGGCTTTCCCAGATAGCCACGCTTCAGTTAAACCCACTGAACCAAACTCCACGTTGCAATTCAGTCGGGAAAAGTAGCTTGCCCTAAGATATGATACAGGACAAGAAAAATTAATAATTTTGAGACCTATCATCATAGGAAGAATGTGATGATTTTTCTTTTTATCAGGAGACTTTTACATTGAGATTCTCCTCCTGGGCTACTATTTAAAGCAAAACTTTGTTTGTCATGCTTTTTGCCATACTCTATCATAGAGCTTTCATGCTCTAGCATAAAGATATATTTTGGAGAAGAAGGAAGCCTYATATTCTTCCGCATCCAGTGGGCCAAGCAGAGAGGAGACAGTTCAACTYCAGGTCTCTTCTGACCAATGGGAAGAACGTAAGTGATCTTAAAACAAGAGTTTCACCTATAAACTGGGGGAGATTTTGAGGTAAAATGATCCTTACGTCCAGGTCACCCCAAGTCTGCAGAAACCCATTTTGGAATTACCCACTGGCTTCAGATTGTCCTATGGGTTGAGACAGGGAGGCCTCTACAGAGGCTAAAAAAGATCTCCAGCTTTAGAGCTGCCAATATGCCAGCACTGGAGCATCGTGAACAAATAAAACACGGGGTTTGCACAGCCAAGACCGCTGTGTAAGTATAGAGAAGCAGATAATAGATGGTTCCCTCCTGGACATACAAAYACTGTGGGCGTTTCTCAGGGTGTTACTCCAGGGCTCCACTCGAGAAGGGGAGAACAAGTCTGGTGTGGGGGGCTTCTTCTGCCTGCCTCTTTGCACAGGAGCACACACCGCTGCATATGGGCACTACGGTTTTACTGAAAGATTTCTGTTGATTTCCTAGCATGATCACAAAGTCTGTTTTTTGTTACATCCAGACAACATGAATAGCATGAAGAGGAAGATCTACTTGTTTGAGTTATTATTTAGCTCTTAGGTAGCGTGTTGTAGCTAAACCGCCTTCGAGTTTTGGATGTCTTTATTAATAATATTATTAATATCTTAATTTATTAGGAACTGGACTTTTGGATCCTGCATTTAACTTTGGAAATCTCATTTTTGGCAGAAACACCATGCAGATTTGTGGCACTATGATCCCTACCATTGGCCTTGTCTACAGCTGAACAGAYTGAGTGAGAGGGACTCAAAGGATTGGTGCAGACACAATACTCAGTATCTTCCAAGCTCAATGACCACAATACAAYGTATGTAGGAACGGCAGCAAGGCTCCTGCTTGCAGAACAAGGCCAGGCCAACTGCTGTGTCAGTCTTGTTATATGAAAGCATCAAACTGTTGCTTGTATTACCATGAGGCTTCTAGAGAGAACCACCAAGCAGACATTTGAGCTTCAAGGATTTGACCATGCAACACGCTAAGCAAGCCAACATAATCCTTAACACAAGGAAATGAATATTCCATTTAAGTGCATAATTATTTACTTGGCCTGAAGATAGACAGGTCAACAAGGATGGCTGAGGCAGCCATTAAAACACTAGTCTGGGTCTTGAGGATATTGATTTTAATTGCCTYCTCTGTGACTTTTAACCCAAATCTTATTTCAGTTTCTCATCTGAACCAACAACACCAGGTTTAAATCACTTCCAAGACATGGAAAACAGTGGAATGTGGACTAAAATTTCCACTACAACCCAAGCCAGAAAGTCTGTAAAGATTAGTTCTCGTCTTTGGTAAGCATTTTCCATATGAGAAAACAAGATGGCAATATCATTCAATCACCTATGTCCACATCTCAGTTGAAAAGAAATTAGAAAGGATTCTCCTGTCAGTCTGTTGTTTCTTTTGTCCTACATAAGGTCTTTCTGAGTCACGTCTATAAATGTGGTCCCTAAGCCCCAACAGTKAGAAAGGAAAACTGTTCCCAGAGCATTTTCTGAAAGCAGCAAACTTGCATCTTTAGATTGATGTTCATTTTTATTTTCCAATCATAGCTAATTAAAAGAAATTAATAGAAACGTAGCCAGATCTAAAAATTTATTAGGAAAGCAGCACTGTAGTTTAATTATGCCACTATGTTGTGAATGACACAAAGCCCACTGAAATCTGAATACTTGATGATCTCTGGAATTTGACTGAGAGCTCTTTGGCCTCAGGGAGAAACCTGACAATTACTAATCTACATATGCTGACAACCTCTACATATCAGGGGCCCCGTGAGGGTCTTTAATAGCTCTGTAAACTTAAAACTAGAGTGTTCTTCAGTAGGAAAAAAACAAGACGCTGTATTCGAGCTAAAAAAGARTGGTAGTTGACATGTTTATTAGATATCTCTAGCCCCCAAAGGATTGCAGGGTGGAAGGTTCTCTGCGTAGAAGTTATAAATGCAGCATCGGATTTATTCAAGTCGGAACAATTATGTGTAGATGCTCAGGTGCAACTACGGTGTGATGAATCTAGGAAAACATTCTGCAAAAGCATTTCTGCAATTCTGACACATTTTTCTGTTCTCTCACTTTGGCAGCCGTTTTTGCCACATTTTGCTTTATTTTTATGACCCCAGACACAAAATGCCTACACGATTCAAATGAAAGAGGGCAGTAGGTTTTATAAAGCACCCACCTGAGCATTTTCAAAAGCAAAATCTGTGCCACTTGCTTTTACTGTTGTTGTATAACTGTAGGCAGGGAGTTTTGTCCATGTATCTGTTAAGGAAGGGGCCTCTGGCCTCCAAGACACCCTTAGCATGAGGCCTGAATTTATGCTAGAAGTATTAGTAGGCCAGGTTCAAAATGGAACTGCAGGAGAACTAGTAGTTGCTTATTCCTTCCCCTGAATTTACAGTGACACAAGCAGACGAATAAGRTTACTTTTATCTTATGGACAATGCAGAAGGTTATTCCAGCTCATTYTCCTGTTGCTGAATGGACTTGGTGATGTCAGCTTTGATGCTTGCCTTACGCATTGCCAGTTTAATCTCCAAGCAAATTTTGATTGCTTCATTTATTGCTTCATCTCTTTGCATTTCAGGAGTGTCTGGAGCACCCCTACCATGAAGAGGTCACTACTGGCCACGGTGTATAGAGACAAAGATAACATTGCAGCAGTGTTCAGTCAAAATCTGAAGAGAGGGAGAGAGCACAGTGTGATAGAGAGCACAGTGCAAAACTAGGAAAGGTAACTGGGAGATGATGCTAAGGATGAAGAAGCAGTGGCTACAGCACACATTTCAAGTACAATTTTTAAGAGCTCTGAGGGAGTGGTCACTGTTTAACAGCAGAGGCAGCAAAAAAAAATCTAATTTGCTCCCAGCAACCGAGTTCATGGGAGATATTTGCTTAAACTGCTAGTGAAAGACACCTGGCTGAGRCACAGGCACCCGTGCAGCTCTGCTAGGGCCTAGGAAGGTGGGAGCCTCTGGGAGAGAGATGGGGCAGGGACATGGCAAGAGCACCACCACCTGACACTAGCCATTCGGAGAGCTACCCTGCCATGCATCGTGCTGCATCTGGAAATAACTGAAGGGAATAAACCTAGAAGCTTCCAGTCTCACTCTGCACTCCACYGCCACAATCCAAAACCTGAATCTGGGCAGGGGGAGCAGGGAAAGGGAGRTGGGTGCTATAGCAGCAACGTGTTAAACAACCTTAACTCCAGTGAGCAATGACACCGCTCTAACATTTGTTTATTAGCAAAATGCATCTGATCTCAAAGGCCTGCATGACAAGTTCATTACATATCAATTTAATTAGCTGATTTACATTTAATTTACATTTCAATTAATGTCTTTAGCAACAAAACGTTGCCTTAATAGGGTAATTGCCTGTTAGGCAATATGTAAAAGAATAAATAGTCACATTCTGAGTAAGAATTCCTATTTTCAATTTTTTATTACCATAAATAACCTAAATAATTATTGCTCTTAAGGGGCCATGTCCCAGTTCCCTTCTGGGCCTAATTATAAAGACTTAGTACCTCATTAAGCAAAATGGTTTCCGAGTCACAGAAAAGCATTACTCTAATCGTGACTCATTAGTTTCAACAAAAGGGGGGAAAACTGCAAAAGTCGGCACATTTAGCCATATTATTCTTGTGGTTCATAAGCAGCAGCACCTTTGAGAAGTAGCTGTTACAGCTGTGTAGGCGTTTCCAGCATGAAGCCCAATTTTCAGAAGTTTTTTTTCTTTTTTTTTTTCTCCCTCCTATAACTTTGATCCCTAAAAGGAGCATCATATCAGGCTGGAAAACCTGGCATGTGCATCCTTGGCACGAGGCAAGAAGCTTGAGCAAACTTTCCATCTTCTATTCCCTGAGAATTTATCTTTTCCCTGTGCCAAAGGTATCATAGATTGGCTTGGGGCTTTAAGGGTTGTTTTCAATACCCAGCACACAGAAAAGGATTTGACATTAGCGCTTGTTTGAATTCAGTAAAAATGGGGTGGACCTGATCATAACTTCAGAGTAAAATTTGACTTAGGGCTTGGCTGTGACCAGAGCACTCTTACTCTGGATCCCAGCCACTAGGACAATGTGATGGAAAGAGCTGATCTCATATAAGCTCACTCTCTTGATTTATATTTGTATGAAAAATGCAGAGGGTATGACCTGCTGCTGGCAAGCTTTAAGCCAGCTTAGGCACTGACCCTCTGGGCCTCTTTAACATTACAAATGTTGTCTGTCCTTCAGTGGCCAATGCAAAGCCCATCTTCAGAGCAATTAGAGATGTAAGTAGAAATGCACCTAAGATGAAATCCATATCTCAGCAGTTTCAGGTATCTGGTGAATTTTCATCTGGATTTCACAAATTTCATGGCTAGCCTATCTCTGTAAGACTATGTGTAAAGAATCAAACATTTTCAAGGATGATCAGATTGCTGCCATGTGAGCTTATTTCAGGCTTGAAGATAATATAGCCTGTAGGAGCTATAAAAATATTTAAGTGTCCTTTCTGTGCAAAATCCTGACCATAAACCGATTCTGAAGAAAGCAGCAAGAAGGCTATGCAAGAAGATCCACTGATGCTCTCCTCTGAACCACAACATCCTGCATTTGTGCTTCCAGGAAGACAACAGCAGAAGTTGAACGGGTTTTATGGTAGGCTTCCCACACGTAAGCCAAGCTGCTGCAGCTGTGTCTATCAACTTTAACACATAAAACTGACATAATTCCTGAGCCTGGTGCTCTGGTTGATTTGTTGGGCATGTCTCCCATTTGCCTGGATCATGTTTGTTCTGCAGGAGATCCAACAGTGCAAAGTGCCAGGACTAATGACTAAACTATGTCCTTGAATGCATCTGCCTAAAATGGTGTTATGGAAGCAAAAGAAAAAAGGATCTGTTTAAGCAAATGATAAATTTGTAATATTCTAAGAAGATATAGTGCTTTAAAAACAAAGTATTTAATTGAAAACAAACTTTTCATATAATGTTAGTTTCTTTGCTAACCTTTAAATGATTATTCACCTGTAAAAGAATCCCAAACCGAAACACCATGATCAAAATAAACAGAAAGATAGAAATACGATTTCTGAATGATACTATCAGACAGCTCCTAAGAATAGACATTTATTTTTTCTCTCTTTTTTTTTTTTTTTTTTTTTTTTTTTTTTTTTTTTTTTTTTTTTTTTTTTTTTTTTTAGTGACTAGAGTGTTTCTGTCCTCATTTATGGATAGATAAATTGGCAGAACAGAAGTATTAAGTGATGCTTCCTATCTCAGAGCTGCAAAGGGAACCTCTAGCCTTACAATCCAGTCACTCTTCTCTAAAGTCTGCTGAAGTCAACAGTGGCTCTGGTGGATTTTGGAACTAATCTTCAACCCCAAAGCTGAAGACAACTGAAGACTGTTCTGCAAATACTGTAAAATACCATGCCAGATTCTCACTTGGTGTAATTCAGCCGAATCCAGAGGTTATTCTTTTGGACTGGGTGTCCAGGTAAATTTATCGCCAATGACTCGGCATGCTCTAGTTCCTCAGTGCTCTGTTTTTCCTATAATAGGGTTTTGCGTATGTGTATATCATCAGTACAATGAAAAATAAATCAGATAGGAGTCTTTTTTCTTAATATTAAATGCACCCTTTCACTAGGATAAGGAAAGTGGCGATGTTCTTTAGAGACACAGGGAGAAAGAGGAAGGAAAGCTTCCCAAAAAATCTCTTATTACCTTAAGAAGGTAATTGTTTAGGTTCTAGATACATCTCCTAATATTCTGCATTATTTTCACTCCTATAGTGGATTCTGTAATTCTCTTCTGAGTTTTTTTTTTTTACGCCTTTTTTTTAAAACCTTCCCTGCTTTCCTGTGTCTATGATTAACACTAATCCACTCTCCCTTCCTCTTCCTACAGCTTCTTATATTCGTCCCTTCCTGCTGCCCGCAAGAATTCTAATTGGCGCCTGCACTTCTTTTGGGGTTTCTGCTTTTTTTTTTCCTTCTTTCTTCCTGCTCCATTTTCTCTCAGTTCCTATATGAGCTGCTATATGCCACCCTGTTATGCTTTCTAGCCCAGATCTGCCTAGTACTGTAAAGGATTTGATGGTTTTCTTTAGGATGGAATCTAATAATAGCCAGAATCCTGCCCCTTTATAAATCTTCCTTACAATGAAAAAAAAATGTTCTGCCCTCCAGAGTGAATTCTATTGAAACCCAAAAGTTCTTGTTTAAAAAAAAATCCAGATGGATTGGATAAATTCTAAAAGATTAATGTTCTAATTTATGAGGAATTTGAACGTAGATCTCAGAGCTCCCTATCAGACACAATAACTTCACCTATTGTTTAAAGAAAGTGCTAGAGTATTTTGCTGTAATGGAACAACAAACTTGTTCCATTCGTAAACAGGAATTCGTAACAGGAAAACAAGTCAGCCAGACGTTCCCTCTGGTTGTCCAGTGACTTTGCCACTGTCAGTCACATTAACAGGGAAGATGCTCAAATACTGCTGCTTTCATGGGCAGAGGAACAACACTCCTGACTCTCTTGAGAGAGAGATGTTTGAGAAACAAGTGACTAGGTGCCACCTGAGCTAGATGAGGCCAGAAGCAGCCAGCGCCTATGACCATAATGGGACAGGATGGATTTTGAGCTTTAACCATCATTTCAGATGGCCTGCACCAAAACTTTGATTCCTTAACCCCCAGTTTAGCTGCTGCCTCAGCCCGGCTGCCTGTAGATGAAGCTTTTCCCATTGCTGATTCACTGGTAGGGGTGTGATAGTCACCTCCTTCACACAGCTCAGCTCAGTTAAGGCAACTCAGAGGAGCCTGGAGTCCCTGTTGCGCCTCTGCCCTTCACGGCTCGGCAGCACGTTGCTGTGTCTGCCCTTCTCGAGGAGGACTGAAGCCCAGCGCTGCGAGGGCTCTGGGAGAGCAGCCAGGTTTTCCGGGATGATAATGAAGCTSCACACAGAATTCAGAAACTGCAGGAATGTGACTCTTGGGTGGAGGACTCACTGACGGCTTTTATTTTGTTGATTAGGTAAAATGCAATCATTAAATAAACAGCGTAAGAAGACTGCTTCTCTATAGCTTAGAACAAAGGGACCAAAACACCTCATCATGGGAAAAGGCTAGAGGTGTGAAGGGTAAAGTAGAGAGGTCTCGGCTTCTTTCATTGGCTTTAGCAGCTCTGATACTTCGGCACCGATTTTTACCTGGCAATAGGATAAGAAGTGTAGATACTTGTGTCAGGAATGGGCATTTTCTCAACTACTCAGGGACTAAAATCTTTGTCTCTGAGGGCAGAAGAGGAAAGTGAACCTGACAAGGGAAGTCGGAATTTTCCACTTCCTCCATGACCATCATCTTGAGTTGCTTTGCCAACCCAACAATATCCTTTTCTTTGCTTTTCAAGTACAAAGTGGTACATATATAAGGAATAAAACGCTCTAATTTATTCTACAAAAGTGTTCATCAAGTGAGAGACGGGACTCTGGGAAAAGATTAAGAGCTTACATTTTTCATTTGACTTATTTCACATAAAATTTCATAGAGGATAAAATGATGGGAGGCAAAGAAGCAATGATATTTCTGTTTTATCTCTGTCTAAGGACCATAAATCTTTCTGAAGTATCATTAATTAYAGCAGCGCCATTCACAACGCTATTGTTAAGGGTCTATCAGCAGTCCCATTAAAAACCCCCATTTTCAGAGGTTTAAAACTTGGTTGGAAGAATTTTGTTTCAGGCAAATACTTCACTTCTGCAATGTCTCCATCAAAGATAATTTTAGAAAAAAAATGTAAAACACAAAGAAAAGTATTACTTCATTTGAATTGGYTAAGGGAAAGCGCAGAAACTTTTTTAGGAGTATAAATCTAATGCTGCATTGGCTGATTGTATATGGGCCATTTGTGAATTCATAAGACCAGGTTCAGAAATTATCTCTGAGATGAATTTAGATCACTCCTTTACAAGGCGAGTTTCCAATTAGTACAACTAATTCAAGATCCAGAACATTCCTCTAGTGGCTGTGATCAAATCAGATTTGATTTCTTCTTCAGGCTGTAGCCCATCACAGAAAAAACCTAGGAGACCAGAAAATAGCTTAACATGAAGCAAAACTTCAATGTCTTTAGGCAGCATGCCTTGCTCTTATTGCAGGCATGACTTACATCAAGGATCAGGGAAGGTTAATGGTCACATCCAGCAAAGCAAACATCAGCTTAGCAGCAATACAGGAGATCCAGGCTATCATGAAATGCTAGAGAGATTTCTAGRTGTGTAGTGGAAATGCTCTTCAAAAGGCACTAGGAAGCCCCATAGGGTACGGGGAAGAAATATCACTGTGCCTCCTATGAAAGGACATATCCATGTGGCCTTCTGCCCACAGCAACTTGGAGGAGCATCGCGTGAAGCTGGAAGCCTGGGAGCTCTGCCCAGGGCTGTCCTTGCAGGGCAGGCAAGAACAGGATGAGGGTAATACACTSTGCTAAGACCGGATCGACAAAATCTTTAAGGCCTGCGTCTAAAGCAAAGTATAGTAATGAATGCAAACTTCCGAGCAACTCTTTCTTCTTGCTTTAAAGATTTTATGAAAACATATTTTCTGAAGTGTGTGCTGACACCCTCAGGTAATCCCCATCCCTATCCTCATCAATAATCTAAAACTCTACCTTCCCTGTTACGCTACTGTCTGCAGTAATGTAATTCACTTTGGTCCCCTTAGATCCTATTAGAATCTCTCACATTACAAAATCCTTACAGCTCTGCTCTATAGCATCCTGGGATTGTTTAGTCCTAACTTCTTCTGGCTGTTTTCCTTGACTACAATTACTTGCACAGGAATTGACTTCTGTGAATTGTACATTTAACCTAGCAGTGAGTGAGAAGATCAAAATAAGTAATGCATGCGGGTATTGTCCTATGGGGTCTGGCAAGTGTGCTGATTCTGCTTTGAACACTGTTGAATGTGCCTTGTGATAATGAGCTCCACTGTCTAACGTACTTTCTTCTCTCAAGTTTTGAAAGTGCTGGTTTTTAATTTCCTCGCATGTGTCCTTTGAAAGGATAAATAGGCATGGGTAAATAGAAGAGTCCATTTATCCATATTATTCAATCCCTTATGTACCTCTTTTGTATTACATCTTACTTTTCTCCTCTCTAAAGTAAAACGGTCTTAATGAATGTTCTGCTTGTTTGTTTTTTTATTATGGAAATCTTTCTGTAGCTCRTAATGTGTTGCTGTTATTGGAG
The DNA here is from genome assembly GCA_003342815.1 of Eudromia elegans. Classification (NCBI taxonomy): domain Eukaryota; kingdom Metazoa; phylum Chordata; class Aves; order Tinamiformes; family Tinamidae; genus Eudromia; species Eudromia elegans. Next base: position 4,262,119 of record PTEX01000009.1, read on the forward strand.
CAGATGTCTTCCTGGAATTCTCCGCAGTTATTAACGACAAGACAACAGTACTCAGTGGTGATACCTAAATAGAAGGGTTGGAGGTGGAGTTACACAGAGGTCTCCTTTGGCTGCTCCATCAACATCAAGGTCTTAAAGGAGGCTGAAAYGGCTCTCTGACAACACTTTTATTGCAGTTGAAAGTGGAAAAATGTGGAAAGTTACTTTATTTCCTTGATTCTTACTGCCACAATGACTGTGAAATGCCACTTTGCACCCTGTGATGCTTCTGAAGCTTCACGGAAAAACATTCTTGTCTTCCCTCTTAGCTGAAAGTGAACCTCTCACAAGCCCAGTGATGTTAAACTTGCTCTCTGGTCTTCAGTTTTTCCTGGTCTAATTCTCCMTAGTCCTTGGTAGCTTTAGATCCTGGCCTTGGAATATCCGTTATTTACAAATGTGATTTTTCACATACTTCCGACCCTAAGTATTTTACAGCACAATACGTATTTTTAATGCCAACACAATGAAATTCCTCAGGCCTGATGCTCAGGAGCACTGCAATAACAGAATATAATTCTTGTGATCAGTATCTTACATGAGTGCAACTTTACACTTTTGATAGTTACATTGGATTTTCAGTGGCAGAAATAACAGCAGAAATGAGTATTTTGATGGCACAAAGGGTCTTCCACAGCAGATATGTGGGAGGGGCTGCAGGACAGAAAAAAATGAAGCTTTTAAATGAAGCAGATTGCAAAACCATTAACATAATGCAAAGCTGTCACCCAGGCTTTTTTATTACATGAAAATAAGTATGTAAGTAGCGCTACAAGAAGATTTACTTTTGTAAAAGCAAAGGAATTCAGAAATGAAGAGGTGCTTTCACAGCAGGGAAACTTCATAGCAATTAAAACCTTAGGTCTGCAGAGTACCATGTGATTTTTGTGCTTCTGGTTATCAGCTTGGTTTATTAGCAAATGGCTTTCTGCTGAAAGTCAGGATTTCTCCCCCTTGTTCCCCAAATCCCTCCATCATCATCTCAATTTCTACTGTGCAAATATAAGACTAAATTATGCATTTGGTTGTAGCCAGAAGGTCCAGGTGGATCTCACCCTGYTGCAGAGAGGGCTGGAGAAGATAAAAAGATCACTGCAGCAGCCTTGTTTTCCATGGCCCTGTGGGACAAAGTGGCCCAAAGTCCACAGACCAAGGTATGAAAAAGTATCTTATGCTGTGTGCAGATCCCATCCACMCCAGCCCTTACAGAACAACTAAAATCTGCTGCTGTCATCACTTCTGAGTAGCTTCCTGTCCTGCCTTAGGCTTCTTTTCAAGGGTTATAGAGCACTTCTGTCCCTGGGCAGTGCACATAGATGTTGATTTTTCATTACAAACATGATATTGTTTTTGATGTCAGTATCTATCTAGCTTCTGTTCTTCCATGGCTACCCTTCCCATAACCTCTTATCAATGACACTATTGATCCTTCTTGATGATCTAGATGAGGTGATTGAGGGCACCCTCAGCAAATTTGCAGTTCACACCAAGGTAGTTGATCTGCTTAAGGATAGGGAGGCTCTGCAGAGGGATCTGGGCAGGCTGGATCTATGGGCTGAGACCAACCATATGCAGCTCAACAAGGCCAAGTGCTGCACCTGGGTCACAACAACCCCATGTGRCGCTACAGGCTTGRGGCAGAATGGCTGGAGAGCTGAGCGGCAGAAAAGGATCTGGGGGTGCTGGTCAACAGCCAGCTGAGCGTGAGCCAGCAGCGGCCGGGGTGGCCACGAAGGCCAAGGGCCTCCTGGCTGGTATGGGGAACACTGCAGCCAGCAGGAGCAGGGAAGGGAGCGTCCCCCTGTAGTAGGTGCTGGTGAGGCCGCACCTCACATTCTGTGCCCAGTTTTGGGCCTCTCACTACAGCAAGGACATGGAGGTGCTGGAGCGTGTCCAAAGGAGGGCAACGAAGCTGGTGAAGGCGCTGGAGCACAGACCTTATGAGTTAGTCTGGAGAAGGCTCAGGGGAGACCTTATTGCTCTCTACAACTMCCTGAAAGGAGGTTGTTGTGAGGTGAGGGCTGATCTTTTCCCAAAAATAACTACCAACATGAGGAAATGGCCTCAAGACGCACCAGGGAGGTTCAGGTTAGACACTGGGAAGAATTTCTACATGGAAAGAGTGGTGAAGCCTTGGAACAGGCTGCCCGGGCAAGTGGTGGAGTCACCATCCCTGGCAGTGCTCAAGAAACGTGTAGATCARGCACTTAGGGACATGGTTTAGCAGACAGGGTGTTGAAGGGTTTACTCTTGGACTTGATGATCTTAAAGGTCTTTTCCAACTATAATGATTCTATGATTTTATTCTGTGCTTTTATACCTCACAATCTTTAATGGATTATTTTCCCACCCAAAAAAGTATTCCTTCTCTGGAGATCTTCCAAACCCGCCTTGATGCCACCCTGTGCCCTGTGCTCTGGGTGTCCCTGCTGGAGCAGGGGAGTTGAACTAATGATCTCTAGAAGGCCCCTTCCAACTTCAACCATTCTGCAATTCTGTGTATGACAGGTACAGGAAAATAAGCAGTATAAGCAATAAACTACATTAACACTGCACCATCCAAGGCTGGAGATCTTTGAGAATTTGCTGATCATTAATTCTGGAATGATAGTCATAAGCTGGAGACCAATAATACACCGAAAATGATCCTACGCGAGCGTAAACCTCTGCAATTTGAAGAATGAGTCTTTTTCTATTGCTACCTACAGATCCCCGCCCTTTACTATGACAAAGACTTAGAGCTGCCACAGAAGCCAAACTAATGAAAATAAAGCCTGTATTTCTAGTCATYTATTAAAATACATTGAAATCAATAGCTTAAGCATCACTATGAACAGTTGATCCTACTTTTGTCTGCAACGGCTTATATTACTCTTTCTTTTTTTAATAAAAAAAAAAAATGTTGATTCTTTCCAGATCATTTAGCACTACTGGGCACTCTTTGAGATTGCCAAATCTAAATAAAGTTGTGAGATACGTTTGAGCCACTGTCCTCTTTTGGAAGCCATTGAAAACGTCCAGGGCTGCTTCACCTCCCCACAGCTTCAGGTACTGCAGGGTCACAGCTCAAGTCTTCAGCAGTGGATTTTTTTTTTTTTCAAAAAATATTTAATCCTCTCACAATCTGAGCTTAGACAGCCACAGCATAGAGTCCAGCTATCGTCATTGCATCCATGAGACCTAAAGAGTTTCAGACGTAAATGTTTCTGAGTCCAGGAAGAAGCAATCTTTAAAACATCAGCTTGGTCCCTCAGCCTTCCTCACACAAGCACCCTTGTGCACAGGGGACAGGCACATCTGTGCTCAAAGTAACGAGGGGCCTAGAACAGGACRTAGGTGCGGCCCAGACACTAATCAGAACTTCAGCACGGCCGAGGCTGAAGCTGAGGGACAGAGGCGGTTGAGGGGACGCCGCGGGGCGGCAGCCATGGCGCCCTGACGCGGGCAGGGAGCAAGGCATTGTGGGAGCGAGGCGAAAGGCAGCCGCCGGGCGAGGCGGGAAGCAGCGCGGCGAGGGCGGGGCCGCAGCGAAGGGGCGGGGCC
>PTEX01000009.1:4265755-4350900 GCA_003342815.1 Eudromia elegans
GCGGCCGCAGCAAAGGGGCGCGGCCGCAGCAAAGGGGCGCGGCCGCAGCAAAGGGGCGCGGCCGCAGCGAAGGGGCGCGGCCGCAGCGAAGGGGCGCGGCCGCAGCGAAGGGGCGCGGCCGCAGCGAAGGGGCGGGGCTAGCGCCTCCACGAGGCTCGAGAGGCGTGACCCGCCCGCAAGATGGTTGAGCGCATGCGTAGCCCAGAGGCGGTATTGCTACGTCACCGGAAGCGCCCCGGTTGCTGTGGCGACGGCGTCGCGGCCCGCGGCGCGGCCGGGGCGGTGCGGGTCGCGCCTGGCCGCCCGCTCCGGCGCCTCCATGTCGCAGAAGGCGCTGCTCTGCGTCCTGCAGCTCGACATCCGCTCGGTGAGTGTCTGGGATGCGGCCTCTCCGCCCCCGCGCTGCCCCGGCCGCAGGCTGTGGGTGAAGCCCCGGCGCGGCCTGCCCCGGGCCCGACTTCCGGCGCCGCCCGCTGGCCTCCTGCCCCTCCCTGCGCCGTGGCAGGGCCGTGGCCCCGCGGAGCCCCGATGGCTGCTCTAGGAACCTTTAACGGTGTTAGAGCCGCTCCATGTGCGCCTGGAGTGCTCTGCGGGCTTTRCACCCGAAGCGGAGGGGGAATCCAGGTGCTCTTCCTGCACCGGATAAGAATCATTTGTCACTGATGGTGCTTGGTCGCTCTGCAGCTGTTGTTGGGTCTGCAGGAGCCGGTCACCATAATCCATTGACCTGCTTCTGGGGCTGGTGCTGCTCTAGTGCTTGTTCCSAAGGGGAAAATTTGAGATGCCATCCAAAAAATGCAACTGCAGATTCTGAAAGTGCATGCTTCAAAGTGACCTGGTTTCCGKTTTTTTATACCCTGTGTGTCCTTGCTGCCAGGCTTGCTTGGCTGCAGTCAATTCACCTGCATGGAGTTGGAAGGGTCATCACCCTTCCAGTGTTTTTCTGCTGCTTCAGCAGCTGTTGTTAGTCACCATAACACAGGAGTTTTCACTGGTCCAGAAGGGAGGAGATGTGAGATATTCTTTTATTCCTCTGCTTCTGAGCTCATGAGTTCCTCAGGTGTTGGACAGAGTGGAGAATGGGGGTTGTTTTCCCTTTCCCCCTCTCCCCAGAGTCCAGCTTCTGCAGCTGTGGGGTGTCMAATATTCAGCCTGCTCTCAAGGCTGCAAGTAGTAGTGGAAGGAGGCAGAGTAGAAATCTCCAACCCTTATCTAGGGGCCCTGTGTTGGATGTGCGTCATTCAGTCATGTCCCTGTTATCCATTTCTGTCAGATATTTCTTTTCATGAGAGTATTTAATCTGTTTTTAATCTATTTAAGTGTTTTATTTTTATTTTTTGTGCTCTCCCTTTTTTTTTCCCTTCACTCCTTTTTTTTTCTCTCCTCCATGGAGCCCCTTTACCTCTTCATTTCTGTCAGGCTTTGAAAACTTTCCAGCCTACGATTCCTTCTGGCCAGCTGATACCCTCCTCTTATATCCTCTTACACTAATATCAACACTATCCTTTCACTCAGATATTTTTTTTCCTCCCTAGTGTTTGCTCTCTTGATGAATGCTTTGGGACAGCAGTTCTATCATTCCACAATTCACCTCTGCGAGCTAAAGAGACCAAATTMTTTTAGTTGTATTTTGTATGAAATGCTCGCCAGTCTTCTGATCATCTTAGGCTTGGATGCTGCTCTTCACCTTTGAATTTACATTGATCAGGATCAGAACTGCGTTCGCCACCCCAGATGGGGTCTCACTGTTGCCTTAGATCATGTCAGGGAAAAAAAAATCCAAAATCCCTCCTAAATAGTCGTCTCTCAACAGCTGCACTGTGGTTATGCTGTCATATATTAACACACTCATCTTCTCCTTAGCCAGCTTTGATGGGGGAGCCCTTCTATAAAAGATGAACCTGTTGTTATTGCACATCAGGTGTATCTCATTTTCATTACTGTGGTCCYCCACATTGTTCTTTCTGTATCTCCTTTTCCACCTCTAATGATTTCTGAATTTTAATTGGCAATTTTCCTGAGCATACTCTGACTTCTTGTGCCAAGGTCATTTAAAAAATGAGATAGATCCCAGGATAGATGGAGCAACTTTTTAAATAGCATCCCTCAACTTGATGCTTCCCACTTTAGCACATTATTGATGCTGTCCTTTAACCAGTGTTCTGCCACCTTAGGACTTTACTACTAATTCCTATCTTCTGCATCATTAGTAATAACTTCTCATGTGACACCATATGATGTTACTGATGTCCGGATAAATTAGATATTCTTTCCTCAGAAAATAAGCTTTCAAGAAAATGTCAGATTGTGTTTGACTGATCTATTTTTACTGAACACTTACTGCTGCTTTTTTTGTTACAATTTCCTGTTATCCATTATTATTCTTTACTTGGCATGCTTTTAATTTCTAAAATTCTGATTGATGAGTTTATAATTTTTCATTTTTTTTTCTTTTTTCCCGCTCACCTGACATGGGCCCTGTACTTGTCATTTTCTAGTCAGATGGAACTATCCTCGTTTTCATATGTAGGTCTTAATGATGTATGAGATACATCAAGAGAAACTAYGTTCCTGGGAAAAAGATGTTTCAGACCCACTCTGGCTTTTTGGTTTAGACCTGGAGCATACTGAGTAATTTTTTTATCCATAATTTCATTCAGTTGCATGTGGCCTGAACTTGTTAATTTTGAGAACCTTGTTGGTTTATAATACTCTCATTTGTATTCTCTGATTCTCTTTATTTGTGACTAAAGTCCTGAATTTCTCAGAACTGATTCCTTTTCTTTTTCAAATCTATGCTTTTTTYCTAAACCTTGTCATAAATCCATCCACTTATGTCAGAAATTCTGTCCTCTTAAGTTTTCCTTTGCTAAGGATACATATTCCGGACTTTTTATTTCTTCTTTGACTTAATGAAATTCCAAGGTTTTCTCCTATCTGATTCCATGACCTTTTTTGCTTTATTTGACTACTAGTTTTCTTCGTTTCTGAAAGGCTGTTCTTCCAAATTCAAAAACCTTAGTTACAGACTTTATTTCACTTTACTGTTAATTTAAATTAAATAACTTGTGATTGTTCATACCAAGAATTCATTGTTATTTGTTTCTTAAACTGATTTTGATTTCTGCCTCTGCTGCTGGTGTTAGATGGTTCATGAAGCAGCAGAATGAAACTACATTCTCCTTCATGTCTTTGCTGCCTGGAGAATTCACCACAGTGACAGTGAATCTTCRAGCTCTAAGATGAATTACTAGTGCTGTGCTTACTGCCAGACTGGGAGACTGAAATAGCATCCTTTACATGGAGAATCATATCTGCACTTTGGCAATGTTAGCACTATTCTTTCTGGAAGCTTGCACTCTACAGAAGTTAAGGCTGTCCATTGCCTTTAGTATTAATTAAATGTTAAAGATCATTAAAGGGTTTTTTTTAGGGCTTGCCTTTTTAATTGGTTACATTTGCATGCTACAGAGTTAGGACTGAATGCCATGTAGAATTAGAGATCASTAGGTTTCTCTTTCCTTCCATGCAATGAATCTGGTGAATGGCTTTTTGGCCATTCATGATGTTCTGTGATGGAGCTGCTACTTGTTTCCATCCCTCTGAGGATCGCATCAGAGAAGTCCAAGATAACACTTCCCTAGTTATTTATCTTCAAGAGTAGTCCTCTTGGCTGATTTTGAGAACAATTGCACTTTTGATACTTCCCTTCCTGAGCTGCTCCATTTTTTAAGTGGTCCCTTATCCTGCCTGAAAAGTTTGCTGTCATGCAAGAGCTTCCCTTTATCTCCTAAGTGTTACACAGCTCCATGCATAACAATGTTTTAAATGAAAAACAACAACAAAAAACACATGTACATTATTTTTCATTAGTTTTTTAATGACTTAATGTTATTGAACCTTTAGATTTCCTTTATGGCCCAAGCAATGAAGTGCTCAGTTCTCCTCTGGGGTAATAGAAGCATGCTTTCCTCCTTGCTGCTCAGCCCTGCACGCTGATTTGTAAGAACATGTTTCTTTCACAGGATGGCCAGCATGAACAACACATAATTGTTTGCATGGTTGCCTCCTCTGATATCTCCCAGCCTCTCACTTTTCAGCTCAATAAATGGGCAAATATTGGTTGCCTCCTCCAAGGCAAAAGGCACAAAGCACAAGCTAACAAGGATTGCAGATTCTACAGAAATGTCGAGGAGAAGAGTCAGAACTAYCATAATAGAACCTGTTTGAGGGATCTTGCCTTGGGTGAAATCAGTCTCTCTCACTCAGTCCTATTCACACTTGTAGCTGTGTGCGCGTGATACAAGCTGTTTAATGATCTGGCAGTCTTTTTCGGTTTGGATATCTACTATTCTGTCATTTTACTTTCAGATTTGAAATATACATTTACATAGAGAGGAWTTTTTTTTCTCTCCATCAGATATTTATGATTAATAACATGATTTTTAAGCTTATACTGTAGTTATACTACATTTATCATACATAAGTTTTTGTAATTTCTTTCACTTATGGCTTTTTTTCCGTTGTTTCTACCGCCTTGTTTTAGATCCAGTAAGTATTTCTCAAATAAAATGTTCATTTGGGAGTAGGAGACTGTAACCAAAGCACTTATTTTAATTCCTGTCACTCTGCTCCTTTGTCTTTCTGCCTGGCAATTGAAAGTCTGAACACTGTTTCTCTTGCTGCCTTATGTTTGAAGAGACAACCTCATATTTATTATACTGCGATAAAAAGTGAGCAGTGGAATGGAATTTAAGTGAAAAGGTGACAATTCTCTGGCTGGTTAACAGAACAAAACCATGTGACTTGGGGGAAAATAACAGATAGTTTTGGCATGATTTGTGTACAACCTTGCAGTAGAAACACAAGCAAGAATGTGTAATGTTCATCAGGGCTTTAAAAACATACCAGCTTCTTATTACTCGAAAAATAAGAATTGGCCAGAGAGGGGAAGTTGTGAGGACAGCAGCAATATCTGCCAGCCTAATGAGGAGCCCTCTGTGCCTTGAGAACCCTCCAAGGCAGCCAGAGTTTTCGGATCAGAAGTGGTGTGGCAAGTATTGCTACTAAAGGAGCAACACCTTCTTCTTCTTCTATTTGCTTACTTAAAAGGAACATTAGTATAATCACAGTTTTTCCAAATAAATGTGCCTTTCTTGGTGGTAGAATAGAATGTAATATCCAAGCATGTGTATTTACCAGTTTATTGCTTTCTTTGAGGAGACTAAGATTTGGACAATTTTCAACATACCTTTTAAACTSTTGGCATGGAATCTGTTATGACTCTAGATGATTAAGATAGTTRATGCACACCATTCACTGTCCTAACCTGGGACTGAGGTACCAGCGTCAGTTTTAGTAGAACAGAATGGGACAAGTTTTCCTTCAATAGGAAGAATTTGGTCCTGTGTGGGTTTTTGTTTTTTTTTTAAATGTTCATTATTTTTCTCGATCAGACTGCACAAATGGAATTGATTTAGAAAAGAAATGTTTTTTCTCTAATCTGTTTTTCATCAAATTCTCAGCAATAAACCATTTCTGCCTTGACCGTTTCATTCTTATCCTGGAGAGGAGGGGAAAAAAAAAAAAAAAAAAAAAAGCTATTACTTATATAACAAAAGTTCAGTGTGTTTAATGAATGTGTTCCTCTTCCAGATAACTTGCCCCGGAGTGCTGTTGAAAGACAAAGAGGAGCTCTATCTTAGTGTCTCTGTACTTGGACAGTACAAAAAAACTCGATGTGTCCCTGCAGCATTTCCATTGCTTTTTGAAGAAAAACTAGTATTTGAAAAGGTAAGATAATGTCAAGTTCTGATATGAGGCAAACAAAACCCATTTCCAACTCCCCAGAAACTTCATGCCATTGAGGATGGCCAAGTGTTATAACTCCTCTTTTCTCTTCTTTAAGGTGTGTGCTTGTTTTACCTACACAGTGACTTAAGCGATATAAATACTGAACACTGTAATAAATGAGACTTTTTTTGTTCTTTATCCTTTTTTATATGAATGGTACTTTTTCAGTATCAGTTGTCCTAATTTGGAAGGAACTAAGTATTATTGTTATAAACATTATAGAAGGTAAAAAAAMCAAAGAAAACTAGGTACGGGAGATTCAATGCAATAGAAAGATAGAATAGTAGCACAAGCCTTTTTGGTGACGTCTCTCTGCCTTAGAGATTTTGGKTTTTTTTCTTCTTTGTCAGCAGAATTCCCTGAGTCGTACTCTGGTCCTATAATTTGTAGTTGTTTATCACGTATTCTGAGTCCCTGCTAGCTTCATTATTAGTATCACAGGAATAATGAAACACAGTTTCTTAGAGATATGATCTGGTTTCTTGACTACCTATGAATAATAATACTTTGCCCTTTCTAGTTCTTTTCTTTTAAGCATTCCCCAGCACTTTGAAAACCGAATTGACTAAACCTCAGTGATGTTCTTTTGAAGGGGCAAGATACAAACAAAACTAATCCACTGAAGMATAAAAAAGAAAATTAGCTCTTTTAAAAGTACTTGAGCATCCCACAAATGACTTGAAGTAAAAAGTGCTGAATACTGTTTTCAGTATAATTTAGAGGAAATCTAATACAGCATGGTCTAACTGCATGCAATAATGCTGAATGAGAAAAGGGACAATATCTGTCCTCTTATAAATGGCTTTTGAGTAGTTCTGGATATCTATGGAATAACAGGGCTTTGATATTTTCAAATATTTGGTATCTTGAGTGCCAAAGTGATCTGTAGCACCTTGCTGTGAAGTTTTGTGCAGCATTAAAGAGAAATGTCCTATTTTCCTACCTTACTACCCAGTGAGGCTCTTTACAGAAATTCCTTGACCTCTGATCGCATGGGATTTGGATTAAAAAACAAAACAAAAACAAACAAACAACAAAAACCACTGAAAATTAGTCAGTTCCATTAAAAAGAAATGTAAAGTMTTACTAATGCATTAACAGGCTTATTCTGCATCTCTTAGAATTCTAATGCAATTAGAATTCTATCTTTCAAGAGTGAAAGACACTCAATCGATACTTATATCACTRTGTGTTCAATTCTTCTCAATATCCCCTAATTTAAATACAGAGAGGGAACCCAGAAGTGGCTAGGAAGCATGACAAGGATTGCTGGCTTGTGATCATTATGATTACATGCCAAATGATAAATTCAATTTTGTTTCTTTTTCCTAGTGAGGATGAAACAGTTGGTAACCATCTGAAGCAAATAGCACTGTGGTTTTTTGTTTCTTTTTTAGAGGTCCATCTGGTGATTTTTTTTATTATTATTGTCTTACTTTTTCTTCAGGCATTTGCTGATGTAGTTGATCCTGCACACCTTGTGGAGTTACTTGAGCGTAAGTTCTGCTTTTTATGTGTACTATGTTGTATGTATTTGGTGGTTAGTATCATGCATGTATGGAGTCTAAAGATATTTTGGAGGATTAATGCATGTGATGATTTTCCTTCCAGGAACCTGGTCTCTGAAATCCTAGTGTATAACCAGTATAGCATCTAGTGTATTACAAAATAAGTAGGACTGTAGCATTAATAGCTGTGTAAAATAGAAATTCTGTTGCGTGAAAAGACAGAAGTTTCTTATTGTCTTTTGGCTACTAGTAACTTTCCAAAAATACTGTCCATTAAGAGAATGCCTCTAGAAATTTGTGCTGTGTGCTTTAAAGTAGAATAAGGGGAAACTATGTTTTAAATTAACAAAAGTCCATCTGATCCAAACAAATAATGGATCATTTGATAATTTATTTTGTTGTTTTTTAAATAATGTGAGTGTAAAACATTGTTTCCTGTACTTTTCATTTCTTTTTAAGAAAATAGAATATGCTTACTGTAGTGTCACATGTGGAGCATAGTGAATTGTACTGAGACAGTGTTGACCCTGAGCCCAAACTCCCAGGAATATGTCTGGGATATTATCTGACGMACGGGAGTTATCTGAAAAAGGCAGYGAAGCTTGCATCATCATCTTTATAAGCTGTTTTCAAAGGATAGATTATATCTGATGCCAATTTTTTTCAACTTTAAGAGTCTGTATTTGTACACTGATATTGACATAATGTTAGTCTGATGTACTCATATAAGCTGTTTTTAATTTAACCTTATTGTTGATGTAGTGGAAATAATGTGCCTATGTACATGGCTATGAGGGTTAAATTGGTGAGTAGCTTTTCTTGTTTTCAGACTATCAAAATTACTTCTCACATAATTATTTTTAACTCATGGAAGAATTTTTTTTTCTTTTCTAGTTGACACAACTATACTTGAGCTAATACAGCTTGTTCCTCCAGGTATTGTATCAATCTCTTCATAAATTATGTGTTTTAATAAATGAATTTCCATAAGGACGTTACCCATAGTATCACAATCACTTTTTCCAAAACACACAAACAGCACTGAAACTCTTCAACAAATAGTCCTCTGAATATAAAATCTTAATAGATCAAGAGGGTCTTATCTTTGAAAGAGAATAATAACTAAATACTGAAATGTACCTTAACCAGGTTTAAGAAAGTGATAATATTTTAAAAATGGAAAATAAACTGAAATCATTCCGTACACACTTATTAACTGCAGCACAATTCATTGCAAAGTGGCTGTCTGTGAAATTTCAGAGTGCATAATCTTGTTCTCAGAATGACACACTTTTTTCTTTTCCCCTTCTATTTTAATGGTGACCGCTGGGAAAACTCTTATCCTCACTATAAGTATTACATGCCTCTTGGGATATATGAAGATAATAAATAGTGATTTGTCATACTTCTGTTATTGGTTTGTGTGATTATAAAAATCTATTTTAATGAAATTCAAGTGTTCCCATGAATAATGTAAATCTGCATTTTATTGGAAATAAAGTCAAGTTTGAAAGAGGACTCATTTGGAAACTCTGGTATTAATAACACACTCAGTTACATGTCCGTAGTAGTTTCAAGGAAACAATTGCTTCTCTCAGGTGACTCACCAGACTATTCACTTGAAAAAATGAACCGAATGTGAGTTTTTGTTGTGGGAGGGTAAAATATCTTGGGTAAGGAGTTTAATTTCTAAGACTTGGAGATAAATGTGATACAGCCCAATGTAAGACCACAAAATGACGGTAGGAGCACAATTAAAAATTATATATAATATCTATTTTTTGGCTTTTGCCCTAAGGAATATAAAAAAGTAGCAAACCAGAATTTTGGTAAAATCTGCATTTCTTTCTYACAATTGCCGATTTTCAAATTAAAAAGCAGAAATGTTTAGTAATATGAAATAATACAGTTTTTCATAGGATGTTGGCTGCTGCTTAAAGAATTGTTTCTTCTGTGCATGGAGGGAGAGGTGGAGMTATGGAGTTGTAGAACTTGTAAAAAACAATTTATCATAGATTCAGTTGATGTTGTGTGTGGTGTCTGTACTCCATGGCATTGTCTATTTTACAATTAAAGTATATATTTCCTTTTTAGTGGGAGAAATTCTRGCTACTTATGAAGAAAATACAAGAGATTTCCTGTTCTCTGACCCTAAACTTACTCGTGGGCACCATGGTTTGGATCGTGAGATTTTGATGAAGAGGTCCTCTTCTTTTACAGTGAGTGAATATCTGCCGGTTGTATTTACTATATGGTTTGTTTTACTGGAGAAATCCTTTGAACGACTTCAAATAAAAAGCGATTTCTTCTGACAGATTTTGCCATTTCAGGTGTTGAATGTACTAATCCAGAGCTGAACTTTGGTGAAGATATAATCCTATAATTTTTTTCTCCCCCAAAATCCTTTTAGAAAGTGTTCAGTGGGAAAAAAAAAGTTAGTTTTCACCTGGTTTAGAATTCAGCAGTATGACATGTCTCTCTTAATTCTAGCCATGGTGCAGTTGGTAGTAGAAGGGGTGTAATAATTCAAGAACATACTTTGAAGCTGACAATGAATTGAGGTGCAATCTGAAGTTTATTCCTCCTCTTGAGTTTTACAAATAAAGTGGCAGTACTTTTGGATTGGAAAGATAGGGATTCAGTTATCCTGTCTATTGTGACTGGATTAAAAAGAAAAAAATGGTGGAGAGAGAGATGGTTGATAGAAGGTCATTGGTATCTGTCAGCTGGTCTACAGTTTCCTCTCTAAGGGCAACCTGGAAATTGCACTGTCACTCACAATTAAAATTGCTAATTTGGTGTGCAATACTGCATCATTTTTGAATGAATCAATGCCGTGTTTTATGAGACAAAGTGTGTGGTTCTGCAACACCTTAAATTGTCCCTACAAAAGAAAAATATTTTTTTCAGTTGGAGCATCTCTTTGATATATATTTTATAATAATGAAGATATGCCATACTTCATGGATGGTGCGAACATGTGTAGCAGAGTCATTAAGATGTGCACCTGGATGATGACACTGTAGTAGCTTTAAAATATCACTCTACCTCCAGAGTAAATAGAGTCWCAAATGATTCTATCTTATAGCTTTCCCTAAGCTTCAGTGGCAAATATCTCTTGAAAACTTTGTCAGCAGGAAGCACTGTATGTAAATGCTAAACAAAAGGAAAACTGTTAAACAAGGTCTTGAGAACTGAAATCAGAYGTCTAGCTGTATTCTTCCCATAGAAAAACAAGTTATTTATAGCTAGCTGCSATGTGAGTACTTTTGACTGACAGCTGTGCTACAGTGGCATTTTGATTCCCAATAAAATTGTCTTCTATTAAAAAAATAAAGGTAGCAACAGCAAGGTTACAGTTGTGGAGTTCAGATAGGCAGCGACAAGCAGTGTCTGATTAGCAGCGTTAATCTGCCAGTTGGAAGGAATCCCAAGTTGAGAGGATCAGAACTCCTCCAGAAATCTGGCACTTGGCTGATAATGTCTCTGGCTAAATGTCTTATGAGGCTTACAAACACAATGTGCATACAAGACATGCCTCGAGTTATCTCCCCTGGTCCAGTGTGGCCCGGCTGAGGCTTTTGCTGGCTTGTCTGTATTTCCCTGCAACCCTTGCCTTTCAGAGTATACTTAAACCTTGACTAGTAGTAACTTCTTAGAGAAATTCTTATCTCCATTCTCCACCTTCATGCAATATTTGCTGTGTTACTTAAAACAGTTTTCTCTTCAGTTCCACTATCTTTCATTAGCATACCACTACAAGACCTCTGATTGTACGTATGCATACTTTTTTATAATACTACAGGCTTCTCCTCATGCTTCTTGCAGTTAAAAGCACATATTAAATTTGCCATATAACTTGGGTTCTTCTAAACATCAACTGTCTTTACAGTTTTTATGTAATTAAATTAATGTTGCACCCGTTCCGTGTCTTTTTAATGACTGGCACAGAAGGACAAATAAGTCTGCCTGGGCTGCAGGTACCGCTATGTCAGTAGCAGAGGAGTAGGTTCCAAGCAGTTACTGACTGGAGGTTCTTTTCCAGATTTATTTGGGGTTATACACAATTTCAGTCTTCACATAATTCTATACTGAATATATTTCAGCAATCTCTAGTGTGGGAACTGCCAGGAAAAGAATAACACTTCTGAACTTCTGACACATCAGATATTGGGTTCTAAGTTACTTCTGACAATACCCGTTCCTGTGAATGCAAGTGCCGTGCCATGTTTCCTCTCCACAAATCATGACTCCAAAGGAACTGTGGTTTTATGTGACTTTCAGCTACAAACTTCTAACACTTCTGTAATCATTCTCTGTCTCCATAAATGGAGAAGGTCTCCACTATTGCACTTTATGGGTTACTAATTCTGATATGTTCCTTTTTAAACTGTTGGTGGCACTTGATAATTCATTAGTAATAAAAATGAATTAATTAAACATCTTTAAGCCAGCTTGAAGATCATCTTTGTATGCCATAGCTTAATTTGGCTGAATCTTAGACTCTCTTAATTGCCATGACTGTGCTGTCTTGGCATTTTTCTCATTTCATGCATCTTCATACATTTAATTTCCATACTGTAACGTGGGATTGGATCATATTCCCTCATGGGAAATCAGTGTGTGTTTAGGCAGGTGGCAGAGAATTATTTGGTTCAGCAGTAATCTTTGTACATGAAATTTCTCCTGATTCTTTAGMCTGAGGGATAGGGTCACTAAAAGAAGAAGCTCCCTTTATGTTTTCAGTAATTTTGTATGTTCAGATGCACAGATGTCATACATGTAGATGCACAGGGATATGCAGYACCATGTGTGGAAGGAAGAAGATGGATAGTTTCCTAGGGACTTTTCTCCTTGACAATTTGCTTCTACAGAACTGTCTAAGATGTACATACAGATAATCTCCATTCGTTTACAGAATATATGATCTTTAGTTCTTGTATGCATTTTTAGYGTTGGGAAGGACTACCTGTGTATCATGCCTTGGTCTATTTCCCMCAGTAGATTTTGTACATGTTGGCCAATTCTAACAAAATTTTACAAGAACTAGACCTCTCAAAAATGCTATGTTTCTAGAGATGTCATAAAAATAACATGGGGTCAACACAAACTATTATCTGTATAAAGTTTTGCAGGATTTTCAGGCTGATTTGCATGTGTGTTGATTGACCAGCAGGCTCAGCGGATCCCAAATCAGTTCAAAGCAGGGTTKCCCTCTGCCAGCCAAATGTGTGAGAAGGGGTTGGGATTAAGTGGAATGTGGTTATACAGCATGGGAGACATGTTTCTGTATTGCAAACAAAAGATTATTTGCAGTGTAAGTAACTAATTTTCAAAATGTTTTTGTAAGAAAGGTGACACAATTGAAATTATTTATAAAGWAGTTTGCAAAGTTAGCATTAATAAAACTTCTACAGCATGACTGCAGTTTTTGTTGATGCTACATAACATGGCATGAAAAAAAAATTGAAAAGTGCTTTTGACAAAGAAATGTCTTGAAATAAAAGTCAGACCTTAATTGTTGTACAAAAGCAATATAATCATCTGTAATTGAATTGTCAGAAATGCAAATGTTAGCATCTTGACATTTACCATTGCTGTTCTGTCTTTTCTAATTATCTTTATTAAAGGCTGAAATTAACAAAGGAAATGGCTTAAAATTAGGAATGGTTTGTTACATTAGGTGACATTTACTTCTTTGATACCCTTTATCTTGAATTGGAGCTTGATGTTCAATTATTGCCTCTCTTCTAGGGAATTGCACCAAAATTGAGATTTTCTACAAGCTCCCTTATTACAGAAAGTCTGTTAAGACCAGGAAGGAGTCACATACAGGTTAGCATAATTTAATTGTTTGCAATTTAATTTCTAGATTTAATATTGATAGCCATGGTTCCAATTTTTGCATGTGCTACTCACTTCAAACTTTTCTCATTCTTTTGTTGTGGTTAAAGCAGTTGTCATGGGTGCTTGACAACTTGATTAAATTTTTAATCAAGTATGAGTAAAGAGTATATYTGGTGCATGACAGTAAATGTTGAGAGTTCCTTGAATCTGAAACAATTATCAGCTGCTTGTCGTATGATCAGCTGAAGTGTCAATCCCTGGGGTATTTTTAGGTAGAGAGATGCCATCTCACAATTTCTTATGGACACTTAATTTTAAGGTGGAACAATGAAAACTAGGTGAAGCCAGAGGATGTATGTTATCAAAAACAAAATGATTAATATAATTGTCTTCCATAACAATATCTGCAACAATAATGGAAAAGAAGATTTCAGTTGAGGTGAAAAATATTAAACTGGAAATACTGCAACAGATGAAGCTAAAGGTTGAAACTGAAAATACRTGAAGAAGAAAAGATGATGCATTGGTTTGCTTGGTAGCATTCTTGTGGTCTCATCAGTTGGCACTTTGGTTGGATCTCCTGGGACACAGACTGTCGTGCAAAGTTGCTCTAGATTATTTAGAAATTATGGTGAGCAATAGGTGTGCAGCATTGTTAAAKGCAACAGTTGTGAGGCAGGTATGTGTGCAAAGAGAACTGGATAAGTTAGGCCTTTTTGCAGTGTTGTCAGTTAGTTTACTCTTAAGTTTCTTCCAAATTTTAAAAAAAATAAATATATAGAGACACATAAATGAAGAATAACACAATCAGGTAAAAAATAGTGTTATCCAAAAACTATCTTCATTGAAGCTGACTTCAAAAAGGGCAACATGATTTAAAGCAAAAAGTCCTTAGAAAGTATTTAATACATTAGAAACAACACATCAAATTCAGCCTGTGTTGCTGTGAAGATGTAGTTTTATGATGGTATAAGCTGTCAAAGCAGACTGCTTCTGCTGAAATTAAAATAAATCTCGAAGAGAATTTAGTCAGTTTTCACGTGATGCTGTTACAGGCATGAGAAAGATGGAGGCATAAACAAGTCATCTTGTAATGCAGATGCCAATTAAGTTGTGGAAATCAAACACACAACCTTATCCTCATTCATTGTTAGGTGTAGATGGAAAGTCAAGAAGGCAAATTGAAAATTTCTTTGTAGATTTTACTCTGGGGTTCTTCTGAACTCAAGCAGTGCATGCAGCATTCACACTCCAGAGTAATGCCAGCTTCCTCAAGCTTGAAAAAGAGTTTCTGAGAGGAAGAAAATATATTGCTGTTACTTTATATTTTGGCCTTCTACAATGTGGGAATTTGGGCCAAATTTGACCAAAAAGCTTAATTATGCACACTGTGATATTTCAAGTTAAAAAGTGCTACTGACTGAGTGTTCTGATAAGTGTTATGTAATCTAGAGTGCCTTGACCTATAAAACTTGAATAGTAATTGAATGCTCATTTAATGCCAGGATTTACAAAGGGATGATAATGTATTTCAAAAAAAACCCTCACTGTCAGAAGATGTTTCCCAAAATTTAAATAGGTCACAAATTTATTAATTATTTGGAAGAAAGATCAGTGTAAGTTCTTAGATAGGATCATTTRTTTTACCAGCAAAATCTGTGTTTCTGCTGAGAAGGTGGTGGGATTGGTCTTTCCCCTGTTTTATTCTACTGTACATAAGTATTTAAAAATGTTATCCTCTCAGAGATGGATATTTTGGGCAATATTTGATAATGATGTGATTTTACACAGTTTTGCCCTCAAAATCTGTAACTTGAATGTCAAGTGCTATTGTACGAATAAAGAGGTATTTGCCCTTTCATTTGCAAAATTATTTGTATCATTCAGGAAGATCTTTAGAAAATACTCTTTAAAGTCTTTTTGCTAAATATAGCTTTTGATTACAACTTGCTAAAGACCTTTTATGTTCACTATCATCCAAGAAAATATACAAAAGAGAATGTGATTACACTTGTGGATTTTTGCCATTCTAACCAAAAGCAATTTAAACTACTAAGTAGGCTTCTATTTTAACTTATTTTATCTAAAAAGATGAGAACTTTAAAAGATATGTGTTTTTTAAAAAATAATCTGTTTATGGTCAATCTTTATTTTAGATAAGGTTTATGGAAAGTAAGCTTGTGACAAAATTCACTTTAATTTTTCATGGTCTTTACACAATAATTGTATGAGCAAGCTAATTAGGCAAGTATCAGCACTTAACCTTAGTATGTAACATTCAGCATTGTGTGTTTTAACCTCCTTCTGGTTTCAGACAAAACTATAAAAACATGGGGTTTTTTCCAAATTGCTGCTTGATTATAGTTTTGTGAGGGGAGCTTCAGCTGACATGCATCTATTTCTGTTAAAATTATTTGCTCACTGTTTCCATTATTGTCAGTGATCTTTGTTCTGCCTGCTGTCAAACCAGATAATTTCTCTTTTCACTTTAGGATAATTTGAATCACATACATCACTCAACCCCAAATGGAAAATTGCAAACAAGGTTACTGAAGAAAAACATTCTTTCACCTGAGAAAAACAGGCATAGCCTACCAACCAAGAACTATGAGCAGCCTACAATAGCTTCTAAATCACGTTCTCCATCCCCATACACAAAAAGACGAATGTGTGAGCTATCAGAAGAAGCCAGGCAACGACTGTCCCATTTAAACCTTGGACCTTTTGAATTCAGAAGAGAAACCGACAAACCTCCATTTGTAGTTAGACGTGTATGTATTCTCTACAGCATGCTTCCAACTTAAGTTTAATTTGTTTTTTCACTAAATATTACTGCAAAAACTAATTCAGTTCTTAGTTTAGGTGAATAATTTTTCTCTCCTTAACTATCTGCTACACAGTGTTTTAAATGTGGAATTGACTAAAATAAAAATTATTTTATCAGCATTAATAACAGACAAAAATCACATTGTTTTATGAATATTCAAGATAAAATCTCTGAGGCCTCATTTCTTTTTATCTAGTGTACTAGACAGGATAATAGGTATATAAATTCAAATTGGAAGTAACTGATAGTAGTAATAAAATTGCCTGAATAAGACTTTAAAGAAGAGTGTCTAGTAACATAACAAAAATGTATGTTGCCTCTCTTTCCAGTTTTGTTATGCTGGCATTCCGTGATCTCTGAAACACTTCCTTTGCCAAGAGCTACCTCCCTTATGCTTTGACTCAAGGTTCACAAGCATCCTGAATTTAGCAGCTGCATAAAGACTTGTTGCTAGCCATATGTGAACAGGGGTTTTTTTCTGGGATTAGGAACTTGCAGTATATTTAAGCACTTTACTGCATAAGGGCCAGATTGACCAGCCTTTTCAAGGCTCATGTTCGCAAATTTATGTTCTCTTTTAACATTCTTACGATTGCAATAATTCTCTAAAGAATCCTACTTTGAATGTGGGGCAGAGATGGAATTGTTTTGTCTTTTTGCTTTGCATTATGGTTTGTCTACAATTTCAAGCACTTATGACAGCCACAGAGATAACTTAGTGTTTAATTAATTTGCTGTTCACATTATGTAATTTTTATAATTTATGTACAAACGAATTAGTAATGTCAAATTCTGGAATTCTCTTCTAAGTGCTCTTCTGCTCCTAGCTATCTTTTAGAAATTCAGATAAGCCCTAATATACCATTAAACAATCATCAACCAACAGTTTATCTGTGTGTCACAGATATTTTTTTCTTTTAACTCATATTAATCAGTTCTTATGTTTTTTGATCTYTAGGTGAATTTCACACTTTAATTGCTGCGTCTTTAAACACTCGTTGATTTTGATTGCTTGATTTGATTACAAAAGAGGAAAAGCTTGTCCCATTGCCCAAATGTCTTGGCTCTTTCTGGACTGGAGAATGTTCTTCTTGGGGCATCTTTACTGTTGAGACGTTTTCTGTTCTGGAGATTGTGCTAATTAAAATTACTTTTTGTTTAAATATTACATTATTATTATTATTAAGAAGGACAGGACTTAGTGAGATCTTAACTGTTTGGAGCAAATATGTGCAATACCTAGAACTGTTTAAAAAATTACAGACATTACAGACATTAAAGATGAAGGAAAAGTTATCTGCATTTATTTTCTTTTGACAACATAGCATTAGAAATTTCCTAGACCTTCCTAGCAGTGTTTTTATTCAAGTGTAGTAAGGCTAGTATTAATGTAACATATGAACAGAGTTGTGAAAATGGTTTTAAATAGTATTTAAATAATAATAAATTAGCCTAGGAAGATGTTGATCTTATGCAATTAGTCTTACAGAGGAAAACAGGGATAAATATAAAGAGAGATTGAAAGGGTAATAGAGAATGCTTTAAGAGTATTTTTCCCTTAGGTTGAACAACCAAGTCCTGGTATTGAACTTCATACCTGGTGTCCCCCTCGAGAAAGTACAGTGGAAGCTTGGTCCAAGGTAATTCATGGTTAGTATTTTCTACTATATTTCCCTTTAATGCTTTGATTTTCTGCAGTAAGGTAGTAGAGGTGTTTAGAAAAACAGTCCATAAAGGCACAAAAGCTGTTTTTTCTTCCTAGGAATAGTGAGAATGCTGAATAACCCCCAGTTCTCCAAAGGATGGGTTTGGATATTTTTTTTTTTTACCTCATAAGACTCAGAACCTAATTCTACCTGGTCTAAACGTATGAGCAGAAARTCCCACAGTCCAACCAGGTGTGCTGTTTTTGCTTTACCCATTTTCCTGAGTGGCAGAGTGGATCAAATCTTCCACTTGATCTGTAGGTGTTTGCTCAGGTTTAGAGTTAATTCAGAGTTGACTTTTTTTTTTTTCACTTCACAGTTTCAAATGGGATAATGTTTATTTCAGTATTGTGAGTAGGGATGGAGAATTTGTGAGTAGTGGATCAGTGACTTAGCTTTATCAGTGAACATGAGGAATGTGCTTGTATATCCATTTGGATGTTCATTGTTATCAATATGTGAGGATGTTAGAAAAGATGTGGAACCCCAAATTTAAGTACCATGAAACTTTTTATTTATTTAGTATGCRTGGCAATATGAGGATTTTGATGAGCTGTGTTTTTTTACCTGTGCTATGCCTTGCTATTATTGTACTTCACTATTTAGAAATAGCTATATTGCAGATTATTATGGATTATTTATTTCACATTTTCTCTTTGTAATAAGATTAGATGTAGCATTTAGAACGTCTTACTTTCCCTTTGGAGTTGTATATGTGAATCTGTAGTATATGGACCTATTACCTGATACTGTTTCATAGTTTGTAAGGAGAGCTAAGCTGTTTCATAAAAGATTGCAAAAAAAAATCTAGAGAAGTAACATTTTCTTTGGAATTTCTTCTGGAATGCTTCCATTTTAGTTTTCTTCCTCTCTTTCTTTTTCTAGATCCTTCTCTTCTCGGCAGCTACAGGCCCAAGAAAGTCAAAGTGAGTAGCCTGAAGTGCCATTGTTTGCAAATGATTTTTTAGGGAAGCTCCAAGTAAGAATTGTCCTGCATAAGTCTTTCTGAACATTTGTCCAGTGGAAGTATCCAGTAGCAGCAAAAACAAGACAAAGGGCGTTTTAAAGCTGGTATAACTCAACCTAGATCTGTTGACAGATGATTTACAAACACAAATGTGAAAGTTAACAATCTATAAAAAATTGATGCCTGCAGTTACAGAACTTGTTTCTCCTTGGCATTAAGACTTGTGACAAGGCTGTAGAAGATCTTTAAAGGCAGTTTACAGGTACTTTCTCAGTCATTTTCAGAGCACACTTAATTCCAGAAGAGTGGCACTAGTATAAATGGCAAATGTTATTTTCCCACACTTGCTTTTTCAGATATTAGCTGCTTGTTCACTGCATGGATCTGAAGATTAATATCTGAGATCCTTTGGGGTTTTGTTTTTGTTTTTTTCTTCTTCATTTAGATGTTTTTGCCTGTGTTTCTTAAGTACTGCAGAAACTGGGGTTCTCACCGTTTTTTTTAATGTATGCCCTCTTAATTTCCAAGTGGTCGGTARAAGTGATGATGCAGGAAGGAAAGGGAACTAAAAGGATAACTTTGTTTACAATTAAACACACTTTTGCCAGCTTCTCAATTTTTACTATGCAGGGTTTCAGTTTGATGTACCATATGAATTTAAGATGTTTTGCCATGTAAGGAGACATTGTAAAGAAAGTAGAAAATTTCTACTAGATATTTCTATAAGGTATATTTTAATTATTTTTATTATTTATTATTTTAATTTTTAATATTTATATTTATTATTTTAATTATTTTTAATTATTAATTACTATGGATTAATTAATCCATCATGTACTTGACACCTCTAAGCACTGCTTGTTCTGACAAAGGCAGAGAACAAGTTATCTTTTTGTTTCCAAAATACTATATAGCCTTAAACTAGATGTAGTTAGCATGGTGTAGTTTCAGAGGACCTGAGAATTGCTTATAGTGAAATGCAGCTGTTAATGGGAAATCGTTGTGTTTAATAATAAACTACTGTTATTTTCACTGCTTTTTGTCAAAGTTTGTCTAGTCATCAGGTTATGTTTGAGTGGTCTTTAATTGTGTAGCTAAAATCATTGCCTCTTAAAAAGCTGTGAAAAAAGCTGGGTGTATTTGCCCTCCATGGCTGCAGCRGGGAAAGGGATAGTGAACATCCTGATTTGTTTCCCCAGCTTCTGGAAACAGTTGCTGTAAAAGCTCCCCTCTTGGGTGGAATGAGATAACTTTTTTCTAAGAGTAAGTAGAAAGTGAATATTTAAACTGCCAGCAAAAAAGGCAATAAAGGGGCTGTCATGCTAGATGGTGTGTCAGATATCAACAGAGCCCTTGGACACTTGTTGATCGAAATCATGGTACCAGAAAGAGTTGCTGGAGCTCGAGATGAGGCCTCTTCTGAGAAATTGTAGTCTGTAGGCACATATTCTTGTATTATTACGTTGATGGGTAATTTCTATCCTTTTGATTTACCAAAAAAAAAAAATGCTGTGAAGTATACACTTTCATATGCATAATAAACTTTAGCAAAGCTTTTTATTATTATTTTTTTATAAACAGGTAAAACCTACTCCTGGAAAAGACCTTGAAAGTTCCTCTTATGAGCGTGTGATCTCAGGTTCACTGAATAGACAGTGCAGCTCTGCTGGTGTGTTAATGCGTTCAGCACCTTCAGCATTTCATAAACCTTCCTTAAGCTCAGTGCTAAATCGATCTTCTCTAAGAGAAAGGTAATGGCTTCTTTTTGTTCTTTGTGAAATTATGGATTCCTTAATGAGTGCAGATAATAGTATTAACATGTCTCTAGTGTGTATTTTTGGAAGCATGTAGACTGAGAATATGATCCTTTTCCCCAAACAAGTGTCCTGTCATTTTTCATGTCCCTGGGAGTTGTGGTTTTGATCACCTGTACTCAATGAATGCAATCTAGATAATAGAGCAGTGAAAAGAATGTTTGACATCTGTGTTACTAACTCTATGTGAAACAACAAAGCCCCAAATTTCAAGCATCTTTGTCTTATCCCATGTCTAAAACAGTGGATATTTAGATAAATATCCCGTCTATCAGAAGATGTTAAGGTATCAGAAGCATTAACATAGATAAATAGATGTATGAAGTACAGTGTTCTGGAGGTATTTGGAAAACTTTTTTTTCCTTCTGACTATTGTTCAACCTAGTGCTTGTAAGCATATACTTGTGGCTATGATGTACTTATAATCATGTGTGATTAGAGTGTGTAACAGTCTTAGACTAGCTTTAGCCGAGTCAATATCATTTTTCAATCTCTTTGTTTAATAGGCATCCTAAGAAATTTTTCAGTTCTGCTTACAATAATTGCTATGTAGTTTTCTTTTCTCAGTAGTTCTTCAGTGATCCTCATAGGATTGAGATGGGACAGCATTTAATATCCCTTAGTTCTGTGGATCTCAATCCATGGACTAATATTTTGGGCAAGCCTAGCAAATCCAGTGTCTCATGAAGGTGGGATGGAAGAAAAGTCAAAAGAAGAACCAGATTTTTCCATGTGCAAGTCCTCCAGCCCTCTGAGGAGTGCGCCCTTGGTGAGCAGGGTGTATCCTTGGTGCACAGTCAGTTTCCAGAGGGCTTTCTGGTAGTAGAAAGGCTTAAACTTTCAGGTCTGGCACAAAACTAGACCTGAATAACCAAATACACTTAGCATAACTGGGAGAAGCTAAATATCAAATTGATAGCCTGCTGTACCTACTGAAATGTTTCTCTGAGACCTTGCTTGGAGAGCCACTTTAGTGACTAGTTTGTGCTCATTCCAGGCTCTTTCCTCCCTGATACCACTGGTACTCCAGTCAGTGAAAGCTTGCAGGCTGCATTTTAAAGTGTGGGCACAGCTTATTTTTCAAAATAGAAAACTTGTATTTAGTTTTCTCTTCAAAAAGAAAAAGGACAGATGGCAAGTGGAGGCTAAATTTTTAATATTCATAAAGATCAAGTTACTGTTTCTTTTAACATCTTTGTCTGCTTGAAAACATGCTTGTTTGATATTCTGTGTAATAATATTTCTTGTGAACTGTAATGCAGAGATTAGGATGTATCTGAGGTTTGGAGGAGACTTCTTGTCATGTTTTCTACATCCCCATTCCCTCTGGTATTGCCTGTTCACCTATGTCTATTGAGGGAGGTAATTGCAACCGTTGTATTTATCCTTCCTTCTGTTGTATGAATCCTTTTTTCAGTGATAACATTTCTTATTTATTTAATTTTTGCGATGAGCTGTATTTAATGCTAACAGTCACTTGTATTGATAGCAGGAATGCCTTGCATGTTGTGAGCTGCTGTTATATGCATAGTAATTCAGTAATCTGATTGTTAATCTTGAAATCATCTGAATGTTCTTGTTCTTTCTCTTTAGCAGCCTTTCTCTAGAAATGATTTGTGATCTTGTGAAATTATGTTTTTTCTTATAATTACAACAAATGCTCTCAGCTCTTTAGAGATCTAACCTCTTTTCTGTATTAAAGATGTAAGCATTTGCTTTTGTCTAATAAATTTGATCTCTATGTTCATACTACTGAAAAAAGATGGCTTTAGTTGCCTCTATGATGTGAATTATAGTTGGAATGACAAACTTGGATTTGAGGTCAGTATTTGGAAATGCATACAAATGCCGCTGTTCAGATCATATAAACACATGGAAATCATTCCTGCTGTGAGTATAACAACGTGAGTGTATCTGCAGGAATACAGAGCCTTATCTTGCAACTCAGAGTCCRAATATAACTTTAGTCTCCTTCCTCTCCTCCCCTAAGTTCTCTCTCTCTCATTTTTTTTTTTTTTTCCAACTCATGTGAAGGGAGTGTCTGTCTTCATGAGGGTGCCTCCCCAGAGCCCCATTGGAGAGCTGGAAARGCGCTGCAGTAATGCTGGGTGCTGTCGAAGAAGAGTTCTTGCTTCTTAAGGTCCTCTGAGCCTCTTTGCATCTTTTTTTTTAGCAGTTTCCATTCCGCCTGCTGGAGATTCAATCCTTGAATCAATCCCCTCCCCTTTTCCACTGTGTTCAAGTCAAAAGCAGAACTGTAAATAGGCTTACTGTTAGGACAAGGTAGCAAAGTTCTGAATGCCTGTTTTACATGGTATTTTTAGGTTTTTCATTATGCAAGTCTCCCGAGGAAGGTCTGTGCTATAAAATGACAGTAGACRTAGTGATGTGATGTGCCACTTGCCATTTTGAATTTAGCTCTTACAGTGCTCTGGTACAAGTATGCTCTTTAATTCTACCTGTGATGTCTTCGTGTTAAGTCAGTACAGTTAATATGTTCCTTAGAYGAGGTTGGTTGTGCGAAGATAAGCATCCTTTATGCTTTGAGAAATACTTCAACCATAATGCTTTTCTACTCTGCTGCAAAAAAAAAAAAAAGGAAAGAAAATCTCAAGTTTCCTAGCCAAAGTACATCTTCATGTTTTCACAGAATATGGCCTTTGTGTTTGAAGACTTATAAGCTAAATCTTCCTTGTGGAATTGAAACCTGAAGCAAAATACTAATTCTTTCTATTTTATAAAGAAGGGGTGWAATAGTAAACTCTTTAAGCTAATGACAAAAGTTCTGTTAATATCTGCTGGCACAAGAGAAATGCTTTTCTCAAGAGATTATGACAAGTATAGTAMTCTATTTGGTCATTTTTTGTTATGTTGAGAAGCAAAACTGCTTCTCAGGCATTTGAGATCAAGGGATTCTTTTTTCCTACTCTGGGTGCATCAGGTTTTGTTTTTGTTTTTTAGTATTGATCTGAAGAGTAATCACTCCCAGAGTGGAGTCCCTCTTGATGTCTTTTGATGTTTTCCTGGTGGTACTGCTGCAATGTAGTCTTATCTACTACCAAATTTAASAAAAATCCTGACCTCTATTTGAAATAAGACAGAGGTTACCCATCTGTATCGATGTTCTTTTGTAACAATCTTATAATGTTTTACTATCGTCTTTCTTCTTTCTCCAAGTACTAGGAGAATGTCAGCATAAAGGTAGATATTACTGGAAAATTATTAATTCCTTGAAGTGAAGTCCCTGAAAATTCAAGTTATCAGCAGCTTTGACTTTAGTGATCTTGCAAAGTTACCCCAGAATGTTGAGTGCTGTCTTTTGTCATATAGGAATATGACATTTTTGAATGTGGAATATTTTTGAAAGTGGAATCAATCCTAGGATAGGGCTTAKTCTACTTCTGTGAAAATATACGGTTGAGAGCCTTCTACTGGGAAGTAGAGCACTGAAAAATTTAGCAGGCTTTTTAGAAAAGAGCTTGCTCTAGGGAGAGGCTGCAGCTAGGTTTCCTGCCTGATTCTAACTGTTAAAAGAATAATTATTTCTGATCTTTGGGAACTGATTTTTTGTAGTCAAGTTGTTCTTTAATATTTAGGGTTGGTTATCTCTGTCGTCTCTTGGGGAAGTTTACTTACTTGCATTTGCTAAGTTGACCTCTGGAATAGCTCTTGAAGATCACTAGTATCTGCAAAGACTGAGCAGCACATAAGCTCTGCTTTGTATTTTAGACCAAATTCTATATTATTTGTCATCTTTGTTCTACTTTTATATTGTTTGTCATCTAATTGCTTGGKTTTGCTGCAACAAGAAGGTAAATTTGAAAGTGATTGTTGTGAAAGTAGTYCTATATAGAAATGGGAGAATTCGTTCAGAAATTCAGAGAAGATGAGGCAATGGAGAAKTTTCCAAAGAGGATAAGAAAATGCAGCCTATTTATGACATAAATAAGCTAATGATGTAGGTACAGAAAATCTTGAGAGCTGCTTTGTTGGAGAACAACTCAGCTAGAGTACTGGGCTTTCCCTGAAAGCGCAAACGTTGTCTGCTGCTTGGATTTCACTTTATACCTGAGGATAATTTTTCCTTTCATTCTACTTAAGAACCACCTTCCAACTTTCCTTTTCATTCTCCATGGCTCTAAGCAGGGYCTCTGAAAGTAAGAAAAATCATTTAGAAAGGATGACTTGTGCATAATTGTTTCTCCTTCAAATTAGTATCCTGCTATAGTGAAAGCTGCGTATTTTCTCTACCACAAATGTTTTCAGAATGTAAGGATTTTTACGTTGACATATCTTTTTTACAATTTGGAAACTAGTATGGAATAATATAGTCTCTAAAACAATTTCACGCTAGTAATACTGCATTTATGCCAAGGTTTATTGCCATCAGTCCTTTAAAAAATACAAAACAAAATTGCCTCTAGTACTATATAGACAAGTAAAACTTAATTGTATCCCAGCTTTTCTATCGTGCCTCTGTATATACTGATATATACTGAGTACACATTTCATTTTAGTAAATTACCACTTCGTGCCCTTTCACATGAGAATAAAGTAACTTCTCCACTTAATGTGACTGCTGCGTAAATGCCTACTTCAGTGTGAAATCTGTGACTTCTTTTTCAATTTCAGGTTTAGAGATGTTTGGTTTTCTTGAGAATGTCTCTTATTGCATGTATGAGTTCTTGTAGATTGTGYTTTTCAGGTTATACTTAGCCTAAGAATTATTTCTCTCTCCGTCTTCCCCTTCCTCCCAATTGCAGTGGTAGTGTTCTCTGCAATTGTGAATCGGGTACTACAGCACTTCATTGATTCCTGTCCTCTGATAGTTTGTCCTTGTATGTGGTTTGGCGCAGCGTGAAGCCTGTGTCTTTGAAGCTGATGAATTCTTCATGTAGGCCACATGCACAGAGTTGTTCACAGGGCTGGCAGGTRTGATGATGGGAGAAGGGGTCAGACTAGGCGCTGCAAACATCCTGCAGTACTTTTGCATTAATGCTGCAGATATAAAAAGTCTTAGTTGCTGCTGCTGCAATGTGATGTTAACGTTTTTGCTATGTGTAAATGTATGATTGGATTGCCTGAGATTTGAAAATTCCTGTTTGTTACAGCTCTCAAGCTTGCAAACAGCTTTTTTGCCTGGAATGTATGGGTAGATATATCCTCTRTTTGCATTTGTAATGGACTGTTTCATCTTAATGGATAAAATTACATGTGAAAATAATTTTTAATCTGCAGCACAGGATCTAGACTGTGCTTGGCTTCTTTTCTCCCATCAAGGTAGATGAGGTCTTTGTGACCTTAAAAAAAAAATCCTTACCTCATAAAAGAAAATAAATGCCTTTAGTCACATTACAAGGAAAAAGGTTCTGTTTCCTTGATCGTACTCGACACAACATCTTTGAAATTAATCTTGAGAAGTTCACTGATTGATCTGGCTTTTTCTAGGTCACTGAGCTATATTTCCAAAGTGTTTATACAATCTATTGGAATCAATAAACAATTTAAACTGATGTAACTGCAGAATGTTTGCAAGTCCCCAGGAAAATTGGAAGTATGACAAAGAATACAGCTATAGAAGTTTATCAGGACAAACAGTCATTGAAATGAAATGACTTTTCTTTCAACTGTGTAATACCATACTGACACCTTAATCACATATATAAGCAGCCAGTTGCTTTAAAACCACGTTATTGGCAAASGAAAACCTTTTATTTATAGATAAAGAATCTGTGTTCTAAATATCCTATTTTATTAAAATATCTCCAGTACAAGAGTAAGCTTATTGAGAAATGGTTTCACTTCAGATTATGGGTGTTGCATTTCAGGCATCATTTTATTTTAGATTGAGTTTTGGTTGGTGTCAGTATTAACATTATGAGTTAAATGTGAATTAGACTTTATAATAATTACTAAAATTAGACAATAACGATACTAGCAAAACTAATTAAAAAGAAGCTGATACTGTTTTAATCTTATTTAAGGTTTTGATTTCTGTCTTATTTTTTGTACACTAGGGTTGAGGTGTATGTGAGTGACTAACATTTCTTATACCACAGCGCACACTAGTGGATTGATTAATAAAATCAGTTGAAGAAAGAAACACCCAATAGTTCTTGAATTAAATACTTAAATCTTTTCATCTTGCAGACATAGTCATGTTTTCTGTAATTGAATACAATAGCAATCTTTTTTTTCTAAAAGCAAATAYATTTATCTCCAAGGATATTTGTAAATTTAAGATTAATAGCCATGATCTGAGATCTTACATASTATTTCATAAAATTTATTTCCCAAAGGTAATCTATTCTGACTTCTGTTCTCACTGCCAGTAGCGCGGATGGTGGACTAACAGCATAACTAACAGCATACTTCCTGTATAAGTAGGAAAATGCCAGGCCAATTGCTYTCTCTATTTGTTAAATGGAAAATGACCCAGTATTGCTGCATCTAGAATGTAGATTTTAAACATGGATTGCAAGGTTCTTTAATATTAGTGCTTGTAAATGCTAATGGGAAGTTGTTAGATGTCRGTACTGCTCCAAACCTTTTCTCTTACCTCTTTTCCTTTTTTCAGAAATTGTTTTTGACCCCTGCCTCATCTGATTCGTTCTAAGCAGGGTGTCTTATCAGGACAGGAGGTTTTTATTCAGCACACTGCTAGTGATACAGTGCATGCATTGTAATGCAGTCTATCGTATGGGTTTGACCGAGTTAGATAAATTAATGTTCCTGCTTAAGGTTTTTAGACGTCTACCTTTTTAATGGCAGCCCTTCCCTCTCTTCACTCCTTTCTCTCCTCACCCAAAATTTACAAAGTACTTACTTTCTTTTAGAAAAAATTACTTAGTTCTTTAACGTAACAGAATTTTAGATTCTAGTATGCAAAAGAACTGAATAATATGGCTTTCTAGTTCATGCTATGTGAAACGGTTTGAGATAAGCTGTAAATATTCAGGATACTAATACAAAGGTCCTTGCAGCCAGCTTGGCCAGGTATGAAGTGAATGCATAAAGAAAAATAATGTTAAATGTAATTAGAAATCTGGAAAATGCATCCCCTGATAGGTTATATGATTCGTTCCTCCAGTCAATACTGTTATTTCCTGGCATTGTTTCATAGAATAAAGACAGAAGCATYCAAAAGTGGATGATTTGATCTAAGAAAATCTGTGCATTGGTTGAAAGTTTTGGGGCAGTTTAGAACAAAAGTCAGTTTTGGGGAGAGGTAAACAATATGAAATAAGTTCAGGTTAAGCAAATACAGGAAAACAGAAGAAACTTACTTGGAAGCAGAGGGATGGGTTTTCTGCTGTACTTTTTTTTTTCTGATAGAAGTGAAAATACAAAAATGAGCAGGTGCTGCCAGGCCTGTGTGCAGTGCTTATGCTGGGCATTTCTCATTTGCAAGTTCCTGGTTTTGGTTGCTTTTAACTTTGCCAAGCTCTYTTGGAGTGAAGCTTTTTATGTGTTCTTGCTTTGTTCCCTCTGCAAGGAGCTGTGTCGTTTTGGCCAACATACCTAGAAGTTTGATGATGGTGAATTCACCCTGTTGTGATCACCTTGGCGACTGGATAGACTGGGAAATGCAGGGAGGGAAGGTGACAAAGAGCTATGGAGACGGGGCAGAGGAAAAGGCAGAAGGGTTTTCAGTCTCAGACCTGTCCAGAGCCCAGTGCAGAATCTCAGGATTCAGTTGTGAAATTTCTCAGCTGCATCAAATCAGTGATGTCCCTGTGCTTCCCATSCTGCCAGAGCGTGGGAAGCTGGGAATGGCAGCCACTGCTCTCTGTTCTTCCATTAGCTGCAGTTGCAGAGGTCTACAGCAGACCTATGGTTTACAGTCCTGCTGGAGACCCAGTTTTACGCAAGGATGAGACCATGGCAGGCCTTGTTATTTCCTTGGAGCTCTTCAAATGTAGGAAACAGCATAAATCAAACTAGCACTGCAAAGTCAGATTCTCAAAGAGATGCAGGATTTTGATTTGGTGTCTGGTTTCGTGATTGTGTCTGTTCCCTAGTGAATTCTTTCTTTGCCTTAATTTTGTAGCTTTTAAATATTGTATTTTGAGCGTACTAAAATATGGAGCTTGGTATGTAAATTGTCCTATCCTTAAATGTTATTGGCCTGCCTTAGCAGTCTGTGAATAATTATTGACATGAAATTTCTGCCAGCTTGTGAGCTTGCTGRGGAGAGTGAGCCTTTTTGTGAGTAAACTGCGAAAAACGGACTACAAAACATGAAAGAATAAATCCAAAGTTTTTCAGTCACTCATATCAAGCAAGCTACCTCGTTTTTAATATAAAAAGGCAACTTGAAAACCAATTCTGTCTTGTGAAATTTGCAGTACTTTCATGTTTAGGAAAGATAGTGAATTCACAGTTTTTGAACTCCCTGAGTTTTCCCATTTGCACACATTGGGGTTATCTTCCTGATGGTTCAGCCCAGTGGAAACAATTTCATGTGTGAAATACTACCTTTAAAAACAGAAAAATGCAACCGATCCCTGGGAATAGAATAATTGCGTAGCTTTTCTATTCTGTGGGGACAATACAAACATTACAGAAATATTACTCAGTTACAAAATCATCAACATTTGYTGTGCTTTGTGTCTTCTGTTGGGATTGTGGATGCATGCTGCTTATGCGTGTCTTTGAAATGTTTCTTTAGTTGTACTCCAGAGGAGAAGAAGAATCAAATCTGAACACTGTGTATGTTCCAAATAGAAGGAAGTAATGCATTCTTCATAATTTAAAAAATAAAATAAAAATAAGGAATCAAAAGAAGCATGCTGGAGATTTTTAACAAGGAACTATTTATTCTGTTGACTCATATTCCCTYTTCCAGATTTGCCTCTGGTTGGCCTACACCAGCAAACGGAGATGAGATCCATGAACGAGTGAAAAATATTTTAAGGACACACAGTGCTAGGCAGCGTCTAATATTTGTAAGTTTGATTGCAAATTAACTCTTTTTGTTTGTTTGYTTTGTTTTAAATGGTGGTAGAGGAAGAGAATTGTGCCTAGAGTCTTGRTTTTACTACACTGCTGAATTTTGAGGCAGCTTYGGTGTATGCAGMCTTGTGGACAGGTGGTGTGGGTAACCGTCTCATGGGGTATTGATGGTGATTAAATTATTTTTTTAAATTTGGGTCCCCTGCTTTCAGGTAGGGAAAAAAGTACTTTACTGATTTGTAGAACATCAAGGGCRTAACGTGTTGTGCAGCTGCACATCACCAGCTGCTGGTGTCCAGCTGTTTGTAGAGCTAATATTATTCTTCAAATGTGTGCTTTTTTTTTCTTAATTACCTGGCTTTCAGTGAGCAGGGTGCTTTATCTAATGAGATTGTACTCTGAATTAGAACATTTTGTCCTTGATTCCGATGGAGTTTCAAAGTTGAGTTTTAGGCAGATAACAAATTTTGCTACTGTAGTTCTAAGACCCGAGTTGTGGCAGGGGCTCTCCCTGTATAAAGCTTTGCACAAACTGAATAACATGAGTGTCCATCTGCAAAGAACTTAGGCTCTTACGTATGAGATGACATAAAAGAGAGGTAAGGTAGAAGGATATAAGAATTAGGGGAGGTCAGGTTAAGATAAAGGCCTCTAATGAAGTTGTTATTTTTGTTGGAAATATGACAGGCTGATGTTACTGATGAGTTAGTAGAGACACAAATGTCTCAGTAGAGAAGAACGTTCTGTTTGCTTCCGTTTCTCCTATCTCTTATAGGCACTCCTAATCTGTTTATTTGCTTATTTTCTTTACACAAATGTTATAATCTTTTGTGAGCTGCTGTCTGTCAAATAGAAGATKTCTATGATAAGTTTGTGTTTCAACTACTCCAGAATAGGAGTACAAATCTTGTCAGATACTCTTACGATATTTCAATGAACTTAGGATAGCAGGTGGAATTTATGACATTCCAGCACCTACATATAATGAAAGTTTGCACAGCACAAACCGTCTCCGGTGGTCCTTGACTGCTTTCCTTGAACAATAGACCATGACTTTATGGYAAGAGATTTACTGCTTTGCTAAGAGAGCTGAATACTGGTTACACTGTCTCTCGATATAGTCGTAAAGATTATGACCATTAAATATGGTGATATGTAAAAAAGAACTCCATTGCTTTCTGCTTTTGGTATTGTATTGATTTTAGCTTTAAGCACCACTTAAAGTACCTCTTGGAATAAAGTCTTATGCTGCTCTAGAATTACTTACACATGCTGTTATTCCCTGCTCACCACAAATGAACACAAATGTGAAAGTGATGCTAACTTCTTGAAGCGTTGTGCTTTCTRTTGGCTTTCTGTTAGGACACATGGTCACTTCCATTATGGAAAACATGGTGAATACACCCAGGGATTAACAATTCGAAGTAAAGCTTTTCTGATCCCTCTTCTGCCAGAAAACCTCATGTGTCTACCCTGAAAAATGCAGATATCAGGGTATTGGATAGGATTTTTGGATCCTTAATTGCAGATCGGGTCAGAAGAATATTAGGAAAGCACCATTTTTGTAKGTCCATTTTGCTTCCACCGAGCAAAAGAAAAGGGAGGATTTTACAGAAAARTCTCACAGTGTTTAATTATCATGTGCTGCCAGCTTGTGAAAGCTTTGGCAATAGTAGCCGACCTTTTAAACACACAAATAAAAAAGTCAGATGTACCTGTGTTGAGCACAGTAAAATACCCCAGGATTGTATCATGCTTTCTCCAAAGTTCCAACATCTACGTGGTGTGATCAGGATCCACGTAGACAGGTAGGATGAACAGGTCATCTTGAAAGTGGAGGAATAGTAAAGCAAGTGAACTGGCAATTTGATGAGTAAAGATGAGTAAAGATGGYTCTGGTCTGAATCTTCTTCCAAATTTTGAAAGGTTTAAGCATATCTCTTATTCTGTTTTATTCCAGAAAGCCTAATGCTAAATAACCATTCCCAGAAGTATACAGCTGTGTTTTGCAGAACTTCGTTTCCATAGTACTGTGTAAAAATAGTGTGACTGGAACTGTACTGCAGATTCCTTAGGGTGTCCACTGTAGCTTTCCACTATGATATTTTGACAATATCATAATGTTTCCATCTCTTTCTGCTTTCCAGAACATAATTTGCCTCTGGCAAGTACTGCAGAGTTTTATTTACCACTGTACCCCATTTCCCCTACTCAGTGCTTTATAGTCTGTGACTGCTGAAGGAAGAGAGTTTTCCTGTTTACAAACACACTTATTACCTTGTATTTCACCACAATAAATTGTGTTAGRTTTTCCCTCATCCATACTCCTGCCATTCAGGATTGCTCTGCATCTTGTTGCCACTTGCCATTATATTTATTGTCTTCTCTSCCTGTTCTGTGTTAACAACAAGCTTAGTTATTTTTACTGCAGTGTCTTTTTTTCCAATTGCTTGTGATATATAATGAAAGATTATTCCATTTCATAATCCTTGTAGCAGTTGGCTCCTGCTGAAAGCATCACTTAGCATCATCACCTCTTAAGCAGTGTCTGTTCTTCAGCTGAAAGTGAACCAGGTCATAGGTAGATGGGACTCCTGCCATTCTGTCTCAGGTGAGCAACTGGCTCACTTCAAAAGAGGTATTTTGTTACTCACTTGCCTCAAAGGGTAACTGTAGGTTAATTAACATCTAGAAAACATGTTGAAGATAGGATCGCTTTGTGGCAACTCTTAAGAACACCGCTCAGGGGTCACTGGTATGTCACGGATATTTTTTGAAGTTGGATAAGCATGTTCTCAGCCCCGTATGTGGAATGGAAGTATTTAGATCTGTAAAATGCTGCAGTGTCATAAGGTGTCTTACATGGCTAACAACAGTTCATCCCAAAAAGCTAATGAATGGTGGGTGTGTGGGGTTCTTTTCTCCCTCTTCTGCAAGATGCAAAAGTAAGGTGGTAGGCAGTGGATTTCATAGCATTTATGTGACATATTTCTCAGTGATTGTTAAGCCTAATGTTGTCTGCATATTTCTTTAGATCTACAATGCCAARAATTATTTTTCTAGTTTATTACTTGAAAATTATTATCTGTGTTTTGGTGAATTAATTAAAGTTGTTCATAAATGGCATTTGGTTCATTACACTTTCTCCCATTCTCTTCCAAGAAACTTRAGCGCTTTAATAGTCTTCTACTAAACAGAAAGTATTTTTRAAATGGCATYGTTATAATCAGAAACAAAGATAATGAGAGTTTGATTTCTGKTTTTTGTTTTCCTGTTTTAGGATGAGAGTAACTCATCAAAAGAAGACGTGACTAAAACAGGACAGTTTTCGCATAAAACTTCCTTGTCCGCAAGTGAACTGCAGAGCAGGTATGGAGTTTTTCCTCAGACCAGTACAAAAGTGTCATATTGATGACAAACCAGACCAAACTTTTTCACGTAAAAGCAAAATACAACTAATAATCACCATGCCTTTCAGGGTGTCTGACATTATATCTGTGTAGTCTTCATAAAACTTCAATATTTGGACTTGATGGATCTCACTAAAGTTGAGACTGCTTGACTTGAAAAAGTTTTATTTTGATAATTAAATGTGATGGAATATTTTGTAGCGGTGGCCTCGTGAATCACCACTACGTAATACTGAAAGGAGCATAAGTCAAAAGTCTTAGATTTTTCACATTTGCATGAAGTCGTTAGTGAAGGTGTTACTATTTCTGTACCAGTGTTCACTTGTGTGTTCTTTGCTACTTTACACTTTATCTTGGCAGCTGCTGCAAATAAAATGTAGGATATAGGATGTGGTTGAGAGAAAGTGGGAATTCTGGGTTTGGAACAGCTTTAGTACTTTGATCCTGATACTGAAGACTCTGAGAAAAGACAAAACAAATCTTAATATTGCAGCATCAAGAGATGATGGGCTATGAAATGTGGCATGCAAGTTGGGAAAGGACAGTTGCTTAGGCCTAGAGGCTGGCAACGCTAATCCCGCTCACAGAAGGGAGAGACACCTAAGGACTCAAGGACAGTCGGACTGCGGGTGTTTGCCACACTGCTCATAAACAAGMTACAAGGACAGAGACAGAGTTCAGAAAAGGACATGGTGCTGTCGACCAAATGTTGGCAGTAAAGCAGATGATTGAAAACCACTGGGAGTAAGGAAAAGGTCCGTGTTTTGTGAAATATTTAGTGTATGACTCACTCAAAAAAGAACTTCTGGGACTTCTAAAGGAGATGTATGAGGGAACAAAAGCATATGACAGGTATTTCAGAGCAGGGAGTTGCGTGCAGAAATCCTGCTGTTAATATGATTTGTGAGTGTAATTCCCAGATTGCTTAGCTCAGATTCAGATGGTTTCCAGTTGAGACAGGCGAGGGACTCATCCCTAGCTTGGCAGTGTCTTTGTCCATCCAGTGCTATGTATGTCATGTGCAAGGACTGACTGATAGAAATACACAAAAACATAATGAAGCTATTTCTTTTACATCTTATTTTTTTTTCCAGAAAAAAAAATAAGGAATTTGCAAAAGTTGTTATTATTCTTTGGTACTTTCTTCCTACTGCAGTTAAAATCGTTGGATTTAGGTTTTCTCCAGGTAGATAAGCTTTTAGTAAAAGAAAAATGCAAGCATAAGGCTGACTTTAGGAAACAGATTCTGAAGAAAAGYGTACTAGAGCTGTATTCGAGATTGTATACAAATGCCCTTTCTAATCTGCTGCATATTTGCTGCACAAAGAAGGCTCTGTTGGAATTGAGGTGATAGGAGCTGTGGAAAGAAAGTAAAATTTTAGTTTAGTTGTTGACTGTCTCTACAGTATTGACTTGTCTTCATTTAATCCAAGCCTGAGTAACTTCCCTTTTAATTTTGCTGCCACATTTCTTTGTCTCCAAACTGTAGGGCTGTGTTCACTGTGTTTAGGATGGTGAGCAGGTTTTAATTTTCTTCATCCTGTTGACTAAACTAAAATGTCGGTGCTTATCTTTTCTAAAAGGGYCAAGGTGACCTTTCTCCATTTTTAATTTTGGAATCTCAGATGTATTTAGCTGTTGTTGTTTCATGTAGTGGAGATTAACATCACTATGGTGTTTGAATATAAGAAATCTAAGTGTAAAAGCTGTTCCTTCTTCTGTTTTCCATGAGACAGGGGAGGCTTAGAATTAGAAAAACTGTCCCTACATCTTTCTCTTCTCCTCTCCCC
Organism: Eudromia elegans; assembly: GCA_003342815.1. Taxonomy (NCBI): domain Eukaryota; kingdom Metazoa; phylum Chordata; class Aves; order Tinamiformes; family Tinamidae; genus Eudromia; species Eudromia elegans. The sequence continues at coordinate 4,300,433 of PTEX01000009.1, forward strand.
ATTTTCCCTTCTTAAAGGCAAAACTTGAATAAGTTTTGCTRTAGGTAGCTAAAAGTATATTTGTGAGTGCTTCCATGGAAGGATTCTTTAAATTTTGTCACATGAGTTTACTGATATAAACTTGAGGACAACTGTTTTGACCATACTAGATTGACAGATGGCATGTATATAACAAAATGTGAAATTCCATCCATTTCCTAGGTGCAGATGGCCTCTGCTAAGTCACACATTTCCAGTTTATTTTCTKAACTGAGGAACTTAGGCTTAATTTTTAAGTGTCTCTTTTCTGAGCAGATGTGAAAGATGTCACCTCAGTAGTCATATTTGGTTTATAAATTTTGATCTAGTTTCATGTTTTATTACAAGAAAACGTCTCATTTCATTATGTAACACAACTCTTTGTTTTAAATGTTCAAGAGAATGCAAACAGCTGTGAAGTTGAGGTATACGTACTTCAAATTTGTCAGTGTTTCAGAATGATTTGAAAAGAATGAACTTTGCATTATAGATCTAGGAAATAATTTCTCAAAGCAACTGAAATATTAGAGTTTGTGTTTAGTATTAAAACAGTGACACATAAGATGGGGTGGGAAATGAACACTCAGTTGCCATTATATCATAATGTATTTGGTGGAATACTTAATCCAAGATGCTTCTGCTAGAGCACTTTACCACTGCATGCACAGTAATTTAATATATCTCAGATTGTCTTCATATTGAAATAACTGCTCRTGGTTACATTTTGACCTTCAAATGACACAGATATCTTACTGTGTTTCTATTGCATAGGCTCAATGCCTTGTCACACTCCTATCAAAATACTGCATGCTATTTGAAAATTAATTCTCTTTCTATTTAGGGGGTATTATCAAGTGCACTTGGATACATGGAGGAGAATTTGTGTGAAAGAATAACATAGGGCTCCCCTTTCTTAGAAGTAGCTGCAGTGTAGCTTTTATTTCTATTTGTGAAAGGTAATATGTGGTTAGCAGCTTTGCTTTGGATTTCTGCTGTTTCTTTGCTCTARCTCTTCTTACTTCCTATGATTTGTTGATTATTGCTCTGCTTCTTTGTGTTAACAGCTYGCCAGTGCAGCAGAACACGTCTGTTCACTTGGGTGATGGTGAATATTGGTCCAGTCGCAAGGCTGTGTACAAAGGGAAGCCTCACAGAGCCATCTTTGAAGAAAGTCTTGAGAAAATATACAGAAACATGTATCAAAAAGCTTCTGGCACTGTTTCAGGCCCAAAAACTCACTCCTGAGAGGATTTTGCCTGGAAATGCACAGTATACAATGTTCATATTTTTAATGAAAATTATTTTTATGTAACGAATATTTGTACTCTATTTTTAAGGTGTAATTATGTTTGGGCAGCGTTACTGAGCAGTGGAGTCTGGGGCCTAGGTTGCCAAATGGGGAACTACTTTAAAACCAAACAAAAACTAGGCCCCTTCCTAGTTAATCAAGCTATATTGCACCTTTGGGATTATCAGAGGATAGTCACCTGAAGACCAGTAGCTCTGCTGGACATTCTTGTCTGACATCGAGTCAGATTTTAGCTGCAGCTAACTTTCTAAAAGATCATTACAACTATTTAGTAGCATAAATAGAATTGATTTGAACAAGTAATATGTCTTAGTGTTTAGAGAGGCGATCTGAAGGGGAAGGGTGAATGTAAATGTTGATATAAAAGCATCTGCTTTTGGAAAGAGGGAATTGTGTTTTAGAAAATTGGCTTTGGATTATTTTTGGTTTTGTTGTTGAGAAAGAAGGAAAAAGCTCACACTGACCTATAGGTGTGCTTTCAAAGCACTTTCAAGCACCTTTAGGAACAAATTTTCGAATACCATCAAATTTTAAAAGAAACTTTCCCAACTCAGCAATCTTTTTATCAAAAGAAAATTCTTCCCATACCCTTTGCACTTGAAAGTTTCCAGGTTCTCTTGAATGGAGCCATGACATTTGCCAACACACTTGTAATTTAAAAAATACAAATAAGAAAAGGGCGAGAAGGGGGTAGGCCTGGAGCTAGTCAGCAAGCTCATATACCCAGTTCAGGCCTTCTGAAGTCCCTGCATCACAATCCCACCTAATTTGGAACCTATCCTTACCAGCCTGCTGGGATCCTCTTGGCAGAAATTGCATCCTTTTTGCTAAAGGCCACCAAATGTTCATCAGCAGTTCGATGCTTTCCCAAGAGACGGAACCTTTTCAGTTTTGCATTGAACAGATCCCACATTAACAGACCGGGGCAAATTGCCCATCTCTTGAAAAAACAAATGTTTTAAAAGGGCAAGAGTGTCCGTCTCCTGCTTCTTTTTAAAAAGGGGGGAAAAAAACAAATGCATATTCTGGCTTSTTCCCTGGCTGAAAGAACAGATTCAGTTGCACCGATGCCATTTTACCTGTTACGACTGGATGAAGGATAAAGCTAGCAGTACAGATGGCAGAACATATGACTGTAACCTGCCAGCATGCCTAGATAAACAAAAAGTTGGTCTACTCTGCCTTCCATCCTTTAATGCTGAGACAACATAATTGATTTGAGAAAGCAGTTGGTGAGCAATTATGCTAGTGGGAAAGCATGTTGAAAGGCTCTGTGCTTCTGTTTAAGGAAAGGGGACTCTCAGAGGAAGTGTCTTGCATATAGACATTTCTATTCCTTGTAACAGTTAAACCAGTTGAAGTGGATTAACACTGATAACTTCCTGTCCCTGATGCCATTTAGCACATTAGTGCTTTCAAAGGGCATTACTTGTTCAGTCTTATACTATAGATAAGTGTTGAGTCACTCTTTTGAGAAGTAATGCACTTTTTTTTCCCCCCTGCGGAAGTGAAAAGTAAAACTTGTCCAAGTTGTGTCACTGAAGGATGGTGGCCATAGAGTGTTACAGCACCAGTGCCTGCTGTTCGTCCATTACCCTATTCCTGTGACCCAGTATTAGTCCATAAAACAGTTTATTCTTTTTTGCTGCTAGGGGTATAGACATACACAGATAGGCTTTTAATAGGCAGAGCACGTTCAGGGAGAGTCTTTCCAAGCTTTCGTTCTTCTAAAACCTGAGAGTTATTGTACTTTTTCCACATGAGTTGGAGCCTTCCAGATTTGCTGTTCTTCTCATGGTTTCCCATATTCTTCAAACAATATTCACTGTATTTGGCCTCCTTAGAGTCAAGGCTGATAGAAGTTAGTGTAGTCAGAAGGTTGGTGCTCCGCTTTGGCCAAATGGAAGCACTATTCAGTTTACATGTCCCTAGCGTTCCAGTATTGCAGATTTCTATCCCAACCAGTTCAGTGTATAGGAAGGCTTGAACGCTCAAGCTCTTTGGATGGGTGACTGAGGACACAAGTTGCTGAGAAATCAAGAAACGAGGTGGGGATGAATCAGGTTGGAAGGCACTATGAAAAAAAGAGGGTAATGCGTTGGAGGGTGCAGAGGAACATCCGGGGTGTGTTTCATTCCCTTCCCTTAACTAAAGAAGAGAAGTGTATGGTAAATGTGGTAAGCTTTACTTTTTATATCAAAGGGTCTTTGAATCTCCATTTCATAGGGAGACTTAATGGGAGAAAGTGTCCTACCTTTCTGGCTGGTGCGAGTAGTCTCACTCTGTAGCCTTTGTATGCTGCTTAACAACAAATGAAGCAGACAGACTGCAAGTGTCTTTGGACTGTGAAGGGGGATGGTGTGCAGAAAGTCTCAGAATCAGCTGCTGCAGAACATGCCTCTCTCATGGGTCACAGTCGTCCCCACAGCTCATGTGCTGTGGTGGAGAAAAGTATGTTCTCTTCCAAGCACTGTGCTGGTTTTGGTTAACTGAAAACTTCTCTATGAAGTGTCACATAAGACCCAAATTACTGTGATCTGTCCCCAAAATCTGCAAGTTTTTTAAAAGCTTTTGGCCCTTTCCCTGTTTGCTCAGCTAGCTCATGCTATTAATATGCATGTGGCACTGAACGCTGCTACTCCTTCACTGCTGCACAGTGTGATAAGTATAGGTTCAGGCAGTGAACCAGCGTCGTAATAAACTGTAATTGTTTAGTGCACCTTGCTTTCTAATACAATTTAAATCCCTTCTATCAAATGCAAATTTCTAGGTTCCCGAGTGCAGCTTTAAATAACATTTTCTGTGTTCGTTCCTTATCTTTTGTCATCCACAAAGTGGTCTGTTAGTGACAGTGTGATGACACAATTCCACCATCATCATTTTCCCTCCTAAAGGAAAGCTGCCTGCTCAAATCTGGAAATAATGGGCTAGATTAAGAGAGAATTAGTGTTTTCCTGTAGAGTCTATCTCTTTCTCCTGCCCTCCCTAAGTTATTACAACCCATGAGTGTTCTCACCAAATGCTATGGATTCCAGTGTAATCAAAACAGTATTTTAATCTTTTCATGTTAGTAAGTCAGAGTCTCCTCTCAATTTGCTCCCTTCCCTCTTTGCTACAAGTAACTTTCCCAACTTGGGGTCTTGGGATGGCTTTGCACAAACTGGTTTGTGTGCAGAGCCTTGCCGGATCCTCTGCTGAATTGGTAGTTGCTTTGGAAATCACTCAGTCTGTGACCTGTTGCAGATTTAAAAAATGTCAAGCTCTCTAATGATTTGCATAATTAAAATTTCAGCTAGGAAGTGGGAAGCTTAAACTGGTCAACTAGCAGCAAGACTCGTTGGGATGGACAGAGTGATGGGAATAGCTAGCAATAAGATGTGTCCATCTTATGTAACCTTGTTTAACCCCCCAATCAGCTTGGAACCCGAAAACCTCTCCAAAGCAACTCAGACATGGTGAGGGATGTTCTCTAAACTGTGTATCACATTTGTAAATTTTACTGTTGCTTAGGAATTCTCAAAAAGTGGGAGGAGGAGAAAAAAGTCTGTCCGTAATCATTGGAAACCTGTGATTTTTTTGTCCTTTCTTTTTTTTTTTTTTTTTAATTAACAGACTTTTAGCATTGGTCAGTATTAACTGCTCTGTCCTAAACTCACAGTCCTTGTTACCTCAGATGTAAAATGGGGAGTTTGTGTTCTAATACTTAATTAAGCAACTGTAAAGTGCTTTGGGATACTGAAGTGGATGTTTTTAGAGAACCTATTTTATTTTGTGACAGCCGGGCCGAAAAGTCCCACCTCCAGGTTACTAAGAAGGTTTTATTTTAATTTTCCCAGTTTCAATATGTTTTAATCAGGCAACTATCAAACAAATCTTAATCTTATCAAGAAGGAAGTCTGTTAAATCCAAGTGGCTCCCAGGAGGGTAAAAATGGATTGCTTTCTACCTRCATTTTTAGGAGCTAATCTTTACAATGGGTACCCCACTTAGATCTCCTGGATGATCTACGTTCTTCATACTCATGATGATTGCTCTCATGATACCTTTTTTGAATATAAGTTTTATTTTTATCATCATGATATCTTAATGTTTTCTGCTATGTGTTCTAAGCAGTGCTATTAGCATCTCTCGTGTCTTTTGCTCTTGTACTCACCCCAGGGCTGGGGGTGCAATGATGTGTGTGATAACTTGGCAGTGGAAAACTTTGCCTTGTGCCATAGGTTTAGCAGACAATCTGGAAGAAAATTCCACCTTTTCAGTCCATGTGCAAGGTATAGTCCATTATGGTATTATTCTGGTCTTCCTGATTCTTAAACTTGAAGGTATTTCTAAACACTTGTTTTCTGAACCACTGAACTATGCATCAAAAATAGCCTTTTGTGCGGTCACTTGTGGCGATCACATAATGTAGAGTCTCTGGGTCATGTGGAAGCCAGCCACGATGTTAATTGCTTGCCTGGTTATAAAATGTTCATTATCAGGATGCTTGAGGTGAACTCAAGAGATTTGTTTCAGAATCAAGGAATGTGGGGAAGCTTTTCAATCACTGAAACTTAGGGAAAGCTGTTTAGCTCCTTGGTGCCAGCTGAAGCCTAGAGTGAACAGCACTTGTGCGATGGTTTTAATGAGCTGCCTCCCTGACAAAAGTGATGTTGAGCTTAGTCAATGGTCCTGGTAGCAGCAGTCATTGCCTGGCTCTTTTGAGCTTCCACAAACAAACGGGTGTTGTGGGAAGGGATCAAGAATGTTTAATAATTCCAGGTTCTTTGATGCAATAGAATATTGAACAGAAACCTGGTTGCACTGGTTTCTCCTACTTTATCCGTGGAATGCAAAACATCAAAGCTTTAAGCTGAGGCTATAGCTGTTTTCGTTAGCAATGTTGCCCTGATTTCTCCCATTTGACCAAAGACATGCAGTTTGTTTCCAGTGTTTGTCTTGAGAAACTCTCTGAAGCGCCCCGATCATCTGTCCGGATGGTGCCGTGGAGGAGCAGCCATTCTTCATTGCTTGCTCAGTGTGGAGGCACTGCTGCTCCTCGTGTGGTTCTGTGTGCTCGACGCTGTCGGCCCTGCAGTCTGACACCGTCCACGGAACCGTGTCTTCACGAGAAGGATTGCGCTGTTGCAAAACAAGGTCCCTCTCAGTTCGTCAGAGTTTACTGATCCTAAGGAAATTGCACAGTATTTTTTTTTTTCCCCGTGATCCAACGTTTCCGTAACCCTGTAGAATTGATACCACTGAATGGAGATTGCTTTGTATGAAGCGGGGTGAGATGTGGAGAGCAGGGGTGGGTTTTTGAACAGTTCCGTGCCTGGCTTTCCATGTTTTATGTATTTGCATACTGTGAATTGTGGGCATATAAAGCAATCRGTGAAACTTATAAATACGTGTTAAAGTAACAAACGTGTCAGTTACAAAAAGCTACTGAACTGTGGTGAATTCTAATGCTGATGTTGTTACCCTGACTTCAAGTTTGGGATGTTGAGCTAATTGTGTAATTCTAAAGGCTGTAGTTGTGTGGACTCTTTCCTTGGGTACCCCAGTAGTAAACAACTGCTAGCAGGTTGTTTTCCTTGCCTGCCTTGTTTCCACCACAGTCATCTAGTGTTTACATACATTTTAGCCACTGTGCCATCTTTGAAGGCTTTATTTGTCTCATTTACGTTTTTGGTTTGGATAATACTTAAATATGAAATCCATCTGTGAAGCATATTGTATATTCACGTTGAGGGGTAAAACCAGTTTTTAATTAAAATTTTATACAGCACTTGTATTTCACTTTGTCCTGTTTTATTATGAAACACTTCAATCTTCTTCCTAAAACACATATGTCTTGTGCATTTCAAGATGTTCCTTGTTGCTCATGCAGAACCGCTTTCTGAGCTCTGTCAGCAGAGTGCCATATGTTCTGGGGTTCATTTCGCTTCTCTGGYGTTCGTGTAGGCAGCATATTGGATGTGATGCAGCTCAGCTCAACTCCATTCTTCTCTGTGTAAACTTGTCAGGAGATGAAATAGGCTGGGAGAAGAAAACAGCGAGGAATACAAGAGCGGTTTSAATTATCAGTAAGTTCCACTAAGTTGGCCAGTCAGAATTAAGGCTTCTGTGTCCCGGGGATTTTCTGTAATTGTGGCTCATGCCTAGCCTATAAAATGATGCCTTCTGCTGTGTGACCCAGCACTGCACCCCAAACGAGTGCTGGAGATTGAGATATAACACAGATGATTTGGAGATGACAGATATTATGAGTGCTCTTAATTTTTCACCGATCCACTGATTTTATATACAAATAATAATGTGAGTTATGGGAAATGTGAGTGCAGAAGAATTGTGCTCCTCTTAGTTGTCTTCTGGCTTGGTGAAAAATAACTCTCCGTGTTTAAATGCCTGGTACTGAAGAGGAGAAATCCTTCATCATCATGAGGGCACCAGCAGGCTCCTGTTAAGAAAAATGGCTTTTTTGTTATCTGATCAATCCATCCCAGTTCCCTCCCCACTCCCCACAATCTTGACCATGAACCAATATGCGCCTTCAGTTTTTAATATACTGCCCGTTTGTGGGAACACAGCCCATGACTGTTTATTGATAGTAGTCATATTGCCAGATCCTGATCTTATCTGCTGAAAGCTGACTATGACAAAGAGCACSGACGTATTTCTGTGATTTTTGTAACTGGAGCTTTTAGAAGAAAAAAGAGAGAGGGCCAAGCTAGCAAAACAAGTGGTCCCGCTCTCCAAGGCTGCAGGGAAAGGGCTCGGGTGGCTGCTTGGAATGAGCGTTGGGAGGGAGAGGTTGGCGGTTCTGACCTAATGTACCCCAGGGCTGGTCAGAAATAACCAACTGCGASGACAGGAGTGAAAACCTGCTTGAAGTGACAGGCGGAGCGGCTCCTGGGACGCTATTTACATATGTTTAAGACAAACAAAAAAGCTGCCTTTGTTCCCGAGGAAAATCTATTTACTTGGCATTCAGCGCTTGTGTAAGCTGGAACTTCTTTCATGGAGGATGTAGAAACAAAGCCACTGACATTTCTGCTTTGATGTAATGCTGGAGCTAGGATTTGATTTTGAAATATGAAAGTAAACTGAAACTACCTCCAATTTATTTATTTATTTTTCTTAATGACCTTAAAAGTTTGTGAAGTTTTTTTTTCCCTCCCCTTAGGGACCAGAGGAAATTATAACAGTAATCTTACTTACAGCTGTAAGTCTGTGGAGACAGTGGCTGTAGGTTAATGAAAAATTGACACCGCTACTTGCCTGTGCTTCCAGCAGGGTTTTTTTTTTTTCCCCTTCAAACTGATGTGAACTATTGCAYTGCGTGAGCTGGTTATGAGGCTCACATATTAAATTGAACGCTGCTTTTKTGGAAGCTACAGAAGCGAGCCACAGCTGAAGTTTTTGAACAACATTTCTGCTTCGAACAAATGCACCAAAAAAAAGAACTTTTTTTCTTATAATAGTTRCTGTGATGCCTTCTTCCTACTCCCTCAGCCCACTTAATGCAGGAGAGCCCTCTCTCTCAGACTGAGCCAGAAAGCAGCCAGAAGATTCTCACCTRATGGTCTCTATCTGCAGTACTGTATCTTGAGTGCGGTTAACCCATTCCCATCTTAGTCAACAACAGCAAAAAGTGACTGCAGAAGGGAGCAGGAATGGACTCCTGCAAGTGGAGTTGCTCTTGTCTCTTGCACACACTTACATGCCCTTATGCACCCTCCTGCACACACCTCCTTGGCCAGCACTGGGGTGCCCTTGGGAGCACCCTGGGGCTCCCAGAGCTTCGTGGAATTGCACTACCCAGAGATGTTTCTGCAGGGAGTTGAGGGCAGCTTTGCACTGCTAGGAATAGTGTTCAGAAATGGCACCAGTTCAGCAGCTCAGGCTCACTGGGTTCGTATTTGGACATCTTAATATCTTTGCCTGTTGTCCTCAGTGCGTGCTGCCATCTGGTCTTGCTTGGACAGCTTATCAGTAATATTGCACAGCGTGATATTTTGGTGTTTTGCTTATGAAATCTTGGGCTGTGCTTGAATGGCACAAGAGATGCACTGCTACCTTGGTGCCAGGCTTTGACCAGACGGCACTTGCTAAAAGAACATCATCCCATGTACAAATGGCCATGATGGAGACGGATAAGCAAAGGTGCTGGAAACGGCATTTGAGAGAAGGGAAGGGAAGGAAGGAAGACTACACCAGGCATTATGCGTGAGTTTTGGTCAGCAAGTGGAGTTACTGGATGTCCAGAGTCACTGGACATCACTGTTCCTGGGGTGAGGAGCATTCGTCACATCCTCTGGAGGAGTTTCAAGGCTCATTGAGCCAGGAGGAGCTGAGATGTGTGACTGTGAGCTGGGGCACACCTGGGAGAGCAGAGCTGATTGCTTGTCCTTGCCGCTGTCGTGTTTATACATTTGGCTGGCCAGTGTTTTGGGTGAGATGTGCTGAGCTCAGCGATCTGTGGGCCTGTCCCGCGGGCAGCACCCTGGGGCGTCGCAGCAGAGCCCAACCACAGGCAGCAGCTGGAAGCGTCAGCACGGGCGCGTTCAGAGCGATGGTGTCCGACACCAACGGGGACTCCCGCCCAAGCATTTCTCCATCAACTGCATCGTTATTTTGGTGTTTCCAACACACTGGCTGKCTGCACTGGGACAAAGTTCGGTTTGTGTGATCGTGAAGTTGTGTGAACTCTTCTGGAAAACAGGCCACGACGTCTCCTTGCAGCCTTCGGAGCCTTCGGCAGCAACGCTGCGGGGCAGCGAGTGGGCACTCAGCTCGTCCCCTCGTGTTCACCTGCTCCAGAGACCGGGCACAGAAACCTCCACGTGTCGTGACATCCACCTCCTACCTGCGACAGGGAATCGCTTCTGTCTAGCGCTCCCTGCGTCACCTTCACAACACCTTGCACATCTCTTTCTACCTCTAAGTATTGAGCTAAAACAAGCTGAATATCTCTCATGCTGGACACTTGGGATTCATTTGGGTGACAGTGGCCACGTTGCCATCACATGGCACTAAGCAGGGAGGACAATGTACCCCCTTAAGTGTGAGAGGAGAGGCTTGAACTGCTTATTTGGACCTGCTACGTTTTGTCCTCTGCCACTTCCTTTTGATTAGAAATCCCCATTCCTGTGTATGCCCTGCCTGCAGTCTTTTATTTACACTGTATAAGTTCATAACAGGCAACTGTTTAATATAACAGTAGTGCTTTGATGGAAGCCAGTAGCAGAAGGCTGCAGAGAGCTGGAGTCATGCTAGAAAGAGGGTCCAGGCTTTATTCATTTATTTATATGTAACAAGTATTAAACTTCTAGAACCTCTTCTCCAGAAACTCTGCGTTCTTCGTGGCTTGCAGTCTTTATGCCAGGATTGACGAYTGTGCTGGAGGAAAGGCAGCTAAACTGTCAGGCTGATAAAGAAAYGGGCAGGGATGTTCTGTCGCATGCATTGCAGTTATCACTTGGCCAAAGAGCCCAAATCCTGCCTGCAAAAAGCAAGGCGAGCAGGTGGAATTTCTTCAACGCTGCCCCAGCTGAATCGCGTGCCTGGACGTAGGCAACCCAAATTCTTGCCACTTGAGTAAACTGTGTGGTGTCCCCAGACTAACCGGAGCTGCAGCTTCCACAGAGGAGCAGCTTGCTTCTCTTTTAACTCATTACCTTTTATCTGCAGATGTACCAAAGCCTGCTTTGGGGTGTATCCAGGCTTTTTGTATTTGTTATAGATTTTTGAAGACCTATGATGGCATTTTTTAAACTTAAAAAAAAAAAAAATAAACTCCAGAATTTTTATTTTGTAGAGATAAAATGTGCAGCTGAAAACCAGCCAGCACAACRAGGGTGTGTTGGGCAGCTCCTCGTTGATACCGGCTGCACGATCAGAAATCCTCCCGCAGGTGCAGCTGCGTGCCCTAACTGCAGCAGGCTGAGGGCAGCAGGGTGATGGTCTCTCGTCCAGGGTTTAGACCAGCGCTTCTAACCCGGCGYCTGGGTAAGATGAGAGGAAACCACTGAAATTAGAAAGCTCATATTTTTTTTTTATCTATAGGAGAAATGCTTTGAATACATAATTCAAAATGGTTTTATGCATCTCCCCAACCCACACACAGCGTCCACCAAGGAAAGGGGGAAAGGGAAAGCTGAGCAGTGATTAAAAACTTTTTTTTGTTTGTTTTTGTTTTTTTTTATCTGAGACTCAYGGGAAGGATGATTAAGAGAGGAAAAAAAAGAAGTCTTTACCACGACTGTGGGTTTAGAGCTCTTTCCAGGGACRCAGTGAGATTTCTGACACTTGCATTTACAAAATAAATTATGGTAATGTTGAAAGCACCATACCCTGCAAAATGGATAAAAGCGAGACGTACTCTTAGGGAGAAAAACTTACTTCCAAGCAGAGGCAGGTGGAAGGGGACGAGGGGCTCCCGCAGCCTTCGGTGTCCTGGGGACACCRGGGAGCAGCTCTGGGGCGGTACCGAGTGGCATTGCCGGCACCCAAACTGGGCTGGGTGTTAGCCTGTATGAAAGCACCAGCAAAGTTAATACCAGTTTTTCTTTTGCATTATTATTTACAGTAAAAGTAGCAGGAAGGTTCTGATGGGTTGTTTTCTATTTATTATTTATTGTTTTTCTTGAAGGGAAGGGAAAGCAAGCAGAGCAAGAGTGAGAGCTTGAGGTCTCATGTTGAAAGCAACTGCTGATTCCTTTAACCAGGAAATGGGGGACGCCAGAGGCCCCTTGGGACAGTCAATGYTGGGGCAAATGTAGCTCCAGCTTTGCCCAGGAACCGAGTGCGAAGAGCCAGAGCAAAGCCCTTGCCCTGCTGGCCAGCTCGCTCTGCACTGCACTATGGAGTCTGGTTTCTCCCTTTTGTAACAAACCATGCCCACCATAGCAGTTATGTTTTTTTAAATAACATTCTTAAATATTTTCTGGTAAATTAAAGTGATGACATGTTTGTAGGRCCCACTGTTAATTTCATTTCCTTTGGCTCAGCCAGACAGATAAGATGCAAGGTTATTAATCTYTGTTTAAAAGAAGATTCTTTGCTGAACAGTAATAAATGATCGTGATAGATTTGTCAGGAAAATGAATGATAATCATTTGCAGATAGACACAAGCCTAGTATGGAAGATTAATAAGAAAATATGTATTGGCATCATTAATAACAGCTGATGCCAATGGACTTGTATATTGGTTAGAGCTCTGAAAGTGATGTGTTCTTGTTAGGGTGCTGCAATTCATCACCAGCCATGAAGAGCGAGGATGCTCCCTGGGAAGGGCTGGTGCCTCAGCCGAGGCTGCAGCTCCAGCTCTGCTCAGTGCAGATTTTTCCACTAAGTTTCCCTGAGTCCCAGCATTAAAAAGGCGTACAGGTCAGGGTCTGGTCGTGAGCTGCCCCTGTTGATTTTTTTCTTTTGTTTTAGTGGTTAAAAATACAGGAGTAAAAGTCAAATACATTTGCTGAGGAAATCAGTTCATCTTGGGGGAAATCACACCTGGCTGCAGCTGGCAGTTCCAGTGTCTCCATCCCATCTGCGCTCAGGGATGCTAAGGGATGAAGGCATATCTCTCAAAACACCTTGTATCACTTCAAATAAACAGTCTTCCATGGTCCATGGACTCTGAGAAGGAGAGAGGAAGAGGTCAATAACCAAAAAATCAGGAGTATTTTGCTGTTAAAAAGAGAAAGAAAAGTATAAAAATTCAGTTCCCTTCTTTGCAAAATGGAAATTTTCTTACTAAAAACAAAAAAAAAAAACCTCAAAAACCCAGAAACATGTGAAAACTGCCTCGTTATCCCTCAGCCTGCTTGTCTCACCCATGGCATGAGCAGGTGTCTAGCCCAAAGACAACCCCATGGAGGCAGCGAGCTCAGCGCTCCTGAGCGGCACCGCGTCCGCCCGGTGCTCGCTGCTTCCCTGCAAGGAGGCACCAAGTATTACCACACGCATTGGAAATGCGGCCGTTATTATGAGGCATTTACCAGCTATTAATCACAGCTGGTAACTTGATTACCTCTCAGTGTTTCCAGGCACCAGCTGCTCGCGCTTTCGTGGGGGCAGAGCCAGCAAGGGGCCTTTGCAGAGGGTTYCCACTCCCTCCGGAGGGACCGGTGACCTCCTGGGGCTAGAGGGGCCAAGCGTTCCCTCTTCTAAAGGAAATTCATTCTTTCCTCTTAGGAAAAGCGAGTGCATTGCATTGCAGTGTGCCAGCAGAGCCACCTGCACCGCTGCATCCCGGCTTGTGGGGGAAGTCTACACAGTGACGCTCAGCCCCATGCGCAGCCCTTGGAAGCTTGTGCTTTAAACTACAGCAAAAAAGGAAATAAAAGGGCCAGGCTCGACCTAGCAAGACGTGTGGCACTGGGTGGGTGCTGGGGCATCCTTGGGTGGGTGCTGGGGCATCCTTGCCAGCTGAGCCCGGTGCATCTCAATGTGCAAAGCGCAGTCCCGGGTACCTGGCTGCAATAGGCGGTCATGCAGGGGCCAGCGCGAGCCTGGTCTGGGTGTCCAGGGCATGGAGATGCTCCCAGTAACGACAAAAGCAAGTCCTCAGCATGCAAAGAGGCTCCAAAGGGGCCCTGGACTCCTGTGGGGCACTGGGAGCCATGGGTGGGTGGCTGTTTTCAAGGGCACCTGGCAGCCTTGTGCACACAGGGCTTCAGTCTTCTGCTCGTCTTTGCACCCATCCYGCCATGGCCCATCCAGTCTCCTGTATCYMGAATTAGGAAATTCCCYTGGGTSGGRTTGYCCAGGCAGGCACAACATCCTTTGCYTCTTCTCTTGGCTGGATCACAATTAATTTTCCACATCCTCATGGCTCTGAGCTTTACTGGATGCCCTTGCCTCCCCACGCAGGCCGTTCCTGGCAGCTTGGATGTGCCCCTAGGATGCCAGGGCAGAGACTCAGGCTCCTTGCAGGCATTTTTAGCTTTCTCTGAACAAACTTCCTCCACACCTGGCAAGGATATTTATCGTGGGGGTGGCCACCTTGTCATCTGGAGGAGGTTTGAAAGGTTGCGGCCGTGCTACATTTCATGACACTASCAGGGTGGGTCAGACTCCAGGGCAACCTGCACCAAGGAGAGACATTCATTTTCCTTCCACTACCAGGACAGCACAATCCCATCGAGACCTCTGTGCGTAAACGCAGGATATACAACCACAATAACCTGGAGTCCAAATTGGCTTTGTTACTAAGGCACTTTTATTGCTGGTAATGCTGTCAAGGRGCAGGATTGGTCACATGAATAAATAGGACGCCATTGCTGTGAGGAAGACACAGTGTGACAGATGAGGAGGGGGGACCAGGGCAGTGGGGCCCCTTCTCCATTGCTGCTGGGACTGGCTAGTGCAGGTCCCCTGGCAGGGGCTGGTGTCTCCTAGCTCGGCGTGGGAGCCGGGGCTGACCCCACGTACCCACACACACGTTTTGGCTGGGTCACTCCAGCACATGCTGTTGACGTCTCCTTCACAGAGCTCRTTCCTTTGAGTGCCATGGTGCCAGGTCAGCCGGGGAGCAGGGAGCCCTCGCTGCCACACAAAGCTCCGAGCCCCTGAAATCGATCCCAGGTTTCCTGGTGGACCCAAATGCTGTCCCCCATCTGTGCTGAGCCCTAGACGTGGCTAGGCGTGAGCCTTGCTTGAATCTCATCTTAATCAAGGAGAAACAGAGCCCTGTTGTCATTGCCAGCAAGCAGTGCCTCTTGGGAAGGGCTGCCCTGGGGCACATCCAAGGACTGTGACAGGGATCTGCATGGCACCAGATTGGAGAGGACGAGGAGCAGTGAGAGGAACCAAAGACACAGGCTGCTTCCCCACCCTCAACCAAAATAGCCCCACAAAAACACATTAATGGCCAGCAAGAGAATAGCATTGACATTGCAGACGTTCCTCCACAGGGGTTTCTCCTCAATGCTGGTGAGCTTCCTCTCCAGGGCAKCTCTCTCCTCCTGCGACAGTGTGGGCGTGGGGCTGCTGGACAGGCCGCAGAACCAGAAGTAAAGCACTTTCCAGCAAGGAGGCTTGGCTGCTGCGAGAGAAAGGTGGGAAAAAGGGTGTTACTCCTCAGCTGGCCATTCCTCCCATGCTCCTCCACTTTGGAGGTGCATTGGGTGATCTGCAATGGGGTCTGACATGCACCTGGGCTGGGAGGAGACCACAGGGCAAGAGAAGAGAAGCTCTGTCTGCATCMTCTACAGCACGGCCTCATTATTGTCCCTCGATCGTGACATGGATCATTCATTATTTAATTAACAGCAYTTCCCTTCCCAAACAGGCTTCCATCCATGGTCACAAATTTCAGACAKCATGATGGTCTATTTAGAGATCGCCTGGCTTATTTATTACACGTGATGTGCCAGGTGAAKTGTATGTTTTAATTGTGAGTCTGATGTTTTGTGCATCTCACTGGGTGCTCTTTCCAAATATAACTTTCTTTGAAAGGTAGAATGCCATAAGGTCTCAAAAAAAGGTGTTACCAGAAAAAAAGGAAAAAAAAAGAACCATAAATCTCATTAAACTGTCAGCTGCTGTGTTCTGCATTTCCRGTGCCATCACTACTAATTATCAAATTACCAAGACAGTCACTTATAGAAAGACAGGTTAGTTAGGTGAACTCGGAATTGGTTACAGATAATAAATAACGCTGAACAACCGCATGCAACTTAAGTCCAAACTTGCTCTGTTAAAAAAAAAAAAAAGAATCTTCTTTAGTGCTTTGCTTCTGTTTAGTTTGGCTGTAATTGGTACTAGTATCCTTTGAGGAACAAGATGAAAGAGTGAAAAAATCCTGTGCATGCATCCTGTGTACGTGCCCTTCTKCTGAGTGTTTCTGCTCCGTGACCTTGGACAGTGAAGCTCAAAATCAAAAAACTGAAATTTCGGGTGGCTTTGCTGAAGACACCTCTGGCCACTCAGAAAACGCTTGCAGATGGAGCATCTCCTGCTCTCCTCATCCTCCCTGACAGCTCTTTAAGCCCAGTGGTGCTTTATCTCCTCCTTTTTAAACACGCTGTGCTGGGCACACAGCTCCTTAAATAATCTGGGTACGAGTTTCAACTGTGGCTTTTATCCTAAGGTAAGAGTACATGTAGTACAGTGTAAATGAGGAAAGGGAGGCTTGTACAAGGCTTTACGCTGGAGCATCCAYGCAGTCGTCAGCAGAGCCCCCTGTGCAGCACAGGCCGGCACGCTCACAGCCGGGCACCTACCTGCCTGCTCCGTGTCACCCAGCTCRGCACCCTCCACCCCGGGGCTCGCGCCGTTGGCCGGGTTGATCTGGGCTGCTTCACTCTTGAAGCTCTCCAGGTCCATGGCAGGCACTTTGCTGTTTCTGGTCCACCACGTCAGGCAAGCAAGCTGTGCCGAGGGACAGAGAAAAAGGAGGTTAAGCCAGCCCCAAATGGGCAATCCAGGCATGTCTCTAGCTGCAGGCATGGGTGGGAGAGGATGCTGGAAGCTGCTCCAGGGCCAAGATGTTCCCCTGCTTCCCGCCCACCTCTCCTTTGTGCAGATGTCCTCACCCTGGCAAARGCAGCCAGTGCCATCCCAGAGGTTCTCAGAACCACCTTGCCTTTCAGCTGGCCATGGCTCATCCAGGAGCCACGTAGCACCAGTGCTTTCTGAACCTCTGTAAGCAGGACAGCAAGGTTGACAGTGAGCAATCCTGCCTGGAAGAGGCGGACACGGTCCATAGCACCCCCTCCTCAGCTGCCCACGCTGCACCACAGCCCCAGGATGGCASCAGGTGAAGCTGCACTGGAGACCACACGTCATGCAAAGTCACACGCYCATCCAGGGAGAGCTTCCTCCTTGCTCTGCCCGCATGGAGATGAACATCTCAAACGGGTCACTTACAAAGTAACSTGAGTTTAATTTCTGAATTTTACACACACAAATCTAGGGAGCAGTTTCCAGCTGACACMAAATGTTGCATAATTTCCAGAAGATTTATAGCTTTATTTAAATCATTTTCAACCGAGATGAACATTGGGCAGGGCTAATCTTTCTTGTCAYGATGTGCTAAATTGCTTTGATTTTGATGATCCTCATCTCTCTCAAGGATTCCTTTTTTTTTTTTTTTAATCATCTAGGAAATGTCACTGGCACCTAGCAAAGTTTCAGGGTACTAAAGAATTCAGGAAACTTTTTTTTCTTCCCCCTCACCTCTGTGTATATGTCACTGAGTGGTTGTTCTTGCCCACTGCAGTGAAATCTGCCAGAACTGGAGTTTCCCTGGGGCTCAGACTCTGCCAGACGGGAGCAGTTCCCAGGCAGGTGCTGAAAACAGCACAAATGCCTGTGATACCTTATTGCATATCAGCATCTACCCACCCAGGACGTGGCTTTTTGACAGTAACCACACAGTATTCAGGAATCCTAGAGTCTGTCCTAGCCAGGCCTTCAATCGCTGACCCCTGCAGAGTGAGGGGAATGGTGCTGGAAAAGCAGCAGGCACTAAAAACATACCCTTTTTCTCCTTTCAGCATGATGGTTGTTGCTTCCAAACATACCTAGTACCAGAGGGAGCGTAGCAGAACCTGTGCTGCTTTGAGATGCCCTTCACGGTGCTTAGGCACCATCAGTAGTGCTCTCAGCTGAGATATGCTCTCCTGCCTCAGTTGTGCGCAGAGCGATGGGCTGCCAGGTTTGCTTTCATTCACTGTTCTCCTTCTCCAGATTTTATTTGCCCCAGGGATGGCCGCTGGGAGCAGTCCACAAACAAGGCAGCTGTACTCCCAAGCCCTCATCCATGGGGAGCAGGAGGGACCCATGGATGCTCATCAGTGGAGTTGCACATGTGCTTCAACTTCAACCCACCCTGGGGTGGGTTTGGGCTAGGTAAGTTCCTTGAGGTCCCTCTTTATCACCTTTCCCATCATCCAGAACAACACGCCAGGGCCAGCAGCTTTTTCCTGTCCTAGACTAGCAGACTTGTTACACCACCGCAACACAAATTTGAAAGCAGATGGGGTTGAAGGAAGGGGAGGAAGGGGACAGTGAATGTTTTGCCTATGTGGAGAAAGCAAGCAAGCAAGCAAATAAATARAGAGAACTGCTGATGGGGTAACTGTTTTAGCATAATTGACCAGGACTTCAGAAACGCTGCTGCATACGAGCACTGCTCTGGGAGCCCTACGTCCACCTGTGAGCAGCCACACCAGGGATCCAGGGATGACTTGGTGGGTGGGTCTTGGGGGTCTGCACTCACTAGGCACTCACCTGTAATGCCTGGGCTGGGAGCAGAGGAGGATGGTGCKGGCGTCTTCCCATATGCAGTTTTCAAAGGGGAGGCTCGGCGTGATTGGATTTGCCAGGCCACCAAGAACAGCTGCTTCCCATCACTCTAGGCTTGCTCCTGGCAACCTGTAGGGTCTCTCTTGTGCTGCAGAGCTCCCAGCCATGCAGCATCACGAGCAGAGCCGAGTAGGGGTACACAGGACATCCCCTCAGCCCAGGTTACCCCCATCTCTACAGCTTCAATTCAGCAGTGGTGGGAAGGGCAGCAGAACATTCACAAAGTGCTTCAAGATCCTGGGGCAGGAGGTGCTGGCGACTGGCACTTTGGTATCAGGGCACCACCAGGGCTGTGTACTTGGTGCAGTCATGGAGCCAGGATCCACGCCAGGGTTTCCTGGCCATCTGGCTGATTTGCTCCTCTATGAGTGCCTGGTTTCCACAGGAGTAAACCATTTTTTGCTCTCAGTGGCACTACGTGATGCTTTGGGAGGTTGAACCTGCCCATTTCAGAACCTCAGAAGTGCAGAGTGTAGGTTCAGGCCAGCTGGGCATGTCAAAACTGGCTAGCATATGTAGTCAGGCTTGGGCTATGTACCTAAAGCAGACCTCAGCACACTGGTAAAACATTCCTGACTGTGRAACACAACAGCTGGAATTCTGCTCCATCAGCCTGACAGAAAAACCCAAGCCCTGATCCCTGAGTAGGTGACCTGCTTGCGTGGCACTGTTTTGCCATGCACTTTGTGGACTGTTTTTCTCCCTTTTCCCCTCTACATTTTCCTCAGACAAGGGAGTTTGCAAGAACTCAGCAAAGTTTTTCTTTTGTGGGTTTTTTTTTTGTAAACTAGAATAAATCCTTCTGTTCCAAAATGCCATCTGGCACCTGACAGTTGTGTTTCAGCTTCACAGTCTCAAATTTAATTGTAAGCTCTTTTGCAGAGTTTTCAAGGACGGCATGACACAATATGGACTACCTACAATGAAGACATATGAACTCTGGAGCATACCAAACAAATTCCTTGCATACTTGTTTTCCAGCACAGCATCAATCACCACAGGGATGGGAGAGCATCCAAAACAGCAGGGGAAAACGCTACAGCTTGCAGTTCTCGGATTGTAATTCATTTAAAGCCAGGCACATTAACTGTACTGCTCTAACATCAGATACAAATCTCTCTTTTTCCTTCTGCCCATTTGCTATCTGCAAAGCATTGAGACTCAATATTTAAAGTTGTACAGGGTAGATCGTCAACTGGTGTAAAGTACCATAACTGAGCTCAACAGCTGCTCCTGGTCTTTGAGCCCAGTGGAGCTATGCTGATTTACATCTCCTGAGGTCTGATCTATCACTACATTTCCTTGGATTTATTTTTTTTTCTTRGTTTGTTTTTCCTTTCCTTTTGCTTGACAAAATAAATAGCATAATTCCTAGCTCTTACATAATGTCTTCCATCATTTTATCTCAAAATAGTGGGCASATAAAAGCCAGCAGAACTATCCCCATGCGACTTCTGTGAGTGAATATCTAGGGTTCATTCAGTGAGCTGTCCAAGCACACAGAGCCCGGAAAGGCCAGAGCCAGGAATAATCTCTATATATCTTTAACCAGGGCATTCCTTAGTGCCTCCAGTCACTATCACAGGGATGTGAGGGCTCTCTACCACAAGTTTGCCCACTCGCATGCAAGACAAAGAGAAGCCCAACTTTACCTGCAGTAAAAGATTAAGTTCAGGTGCTAGTTTCTACCCAGCAGGCTAGAATCTGATTTGTCCATCCTGATATCCACCTGCTGCCTTTCATGCCTGGAACCTTTCTGTCCTTCAGCCACTTCAGCACAGACTGACTTGAGACCAGGAGACAACCCCTGCATGTCAGGACACCTCAGCAGCAATCAACGCATCAGTAGGGCAGCATGGGAGCCCGTTCCACTGCACATAACAGTGTGACCCAATGCCAGGGTTCATGTCCAAGGTAAAAGCTGGAGTGAGGGAAATATGAGAGATGCTGACTCAGATCCATGGCAGACAGGCAGCAATCCCAATATACCAGCATCTACCTCAGGTTCAAAAGCACTTTGCTTTGGCTGTTCTCTGAGGATCAAGGTCAGGCGTTTCCTACAGAGATTGGGGGTAAACAGCAGGAACTCAAAGGAAATCAGACTTAAACCAATTATAGGCAGACTTCTCCAGTCCTATAGAGACTTGCAAAGACAGAAAAAAAGTTCTCCTCCCTGGTCTTTCTGTTGGCCATCCTCCCTGGCTCTTTACCAGTCTTGCCTACTTTTTGGAAGAGCATTAGCTCTTTGAGAAGTATGTCAATAAGACCTTTTAAGCCAGAACACTCTAAACTCTACTGAAAAGACTCTTCTATGCAGTATCTCTTTCTCCAATGCCATTGTAGTAGAGACTCATCCCATCATTAAGAGAAACTCTTTGGGCCTTTTTCAGTTGCCTGGCAGTTCTTGTTGAGCTCTCAACTTGTGTCAGCTCTTAGTTTTACTAGACTCTCTGTTCAAGTTTCTCCCTTTTAATATCAGCCCGATTTAATCAACCAGGCTTTAGGCTTATGCACTCCTTTTTTTTTTTGTGAGATTTCAAGTCATCATCATGAACAACAAGAACAACAATCATACAAAGTTAGGAGGGTCTAGCAACATTGTTCCTTATCAAAAAGCTAGATAACATCAAACCAAAAGGTACCATCCTCCAAGTCAGACATTTCTTTTACTAATCATAATCTTCCCCACTGTAGCTAATCACATCCCCTATGGTATTAAATATAGTTTATAAAATTCAGCTAGATATGATAGACCAAGAGTCCTTTGGCTAGCAAATCAGATTAGGCAGGAATATGCTAGTCTTGGTAAATGCGTATTGCATTTTTTCTCATTTTCCATTTCTCTACGTATATTTTATTATTCCCTCCAACTTTTAAAGTGCATTTTAATTGCTTCTGCACCACTGAGAGTGATAAAAATCTGTAGGTGCAATGGCCAGTTTTTCATCTCCTGCACTATTGGTATGATGTTCACTCTTTGCCAGTGCTACACTAAAGCATCTTATCTTGCTGTTATTGTGGGCAGGGAGCACTGCACATGTTTAGTTATCATAGGTCAGCTGATGAGTGGGAACTCATTAAACCACAGCAGTTAATTGCTGGCAGCCATCTGCCCACCCCTRAGCAGAAGCGAACAAGTCATCCCCTAAGCAGCAGAACTAATGGCATCTCCTTGACAGTATTTCTCTAACCCATGTGGATCCTCTGATAGCTAATAAAAGCTGAGACTATCTCAAAACAGGTTCAAAGAGTCTCTTCTCTTCCCTATCTGAGCGCCTGCTTTCATGTAATCTTCAAGAGCTGTGGATCTTTGACACCACAACCATTCACTCAAACATTGATGGAGCTGGCTAATGCTTCACAAGCTATGAGGAAGCAGCAGAGAGAACTGCTATGAGAGCATCACCCTTATTTCTTTAGGCAGTTAGACAGAAAGGGGGAAAAAAAGTGTTTTTTAATTTTACAGTTTTACTCTGTAACCTTCCTTTGTAAGTAGATGGCAGTTTTGTTGTATTGACAGCTGCTTTAGGACTTGGGAAAAAGGAATAGTTGCTTTAAGGTGTTAGTAAATAAAGCCTCCAAAGTCTGTGCAGTTTTAAATCTGTTAAGTAAAAGAAAGCTGTGCCTGACTCAAAGTTATTAAATGTAATTGAGATCACATTGGGACAAAATGTTATTTTCCTAAATGCCTATGTTGCAGAAGGTATTAATCTTGTTTGCCAGCAAGATTGATGCTGGCTCTGCTGATGTAGGGTAGATGCTACAATTAGATATATTTAATTCCTCCTCAGCAGTCATCTGTAATATGATTTTCTCTCCTTCCCCCTTCTCCTTCTCCTTTTTATTCCAGTTATGATGGGCTGTAGTGTCTGCCCAGCTTCAGGCACAGCATGGAAACTTGCATTCAATTTTGAGTACTCAGTGCTTCAGGAAGCATTAACACTATAAGACCTGGGAAATAAAAAGCTGAGGAACAGGTGTTTCTTTGCAGCATATGCATAACACATCATTTTTCAACCACAGGAGGAAAAGAAAAGGCCAGATTTTGGAGACTTTAGGAAAACAAACTAGAACTCTAAGAATAAGATGTCGTCACAAGTCACCTACCTTTTCTTCAGGGATCGGAGGGGTGCAAAGACTGATAAGGACAATGACAATGGCCGTGAGGGCACAGAGGATGAGCGCAAAGTAGAGGTAGTGCAAGTCCTTTAGCACAGCTGGTCTTCTGTCCTCCTCCCCACACGAGGGTGTGCTATAAATAAACTCCATGATCATCCGAATGAGACCAATAGCCAGGCCAACCATGAGACCCCAGAAAGCACCCTGAGAAAAGTACAGAATAATAAAAAAAAAAAAAAAGAGGTCACTGCACATGTTAGCTTTGGCTGAAGTTTTCTTTCGTCTTCTTCAACTAAAAATCTTGATTTTCTCTTTCTGCCCTTGAACATGGAACAGAGTGCAGAAAATCCAAGAGTCTAGTAACATGCCTCTAGCCAGACCCCAAGACACCATCCCTCAGGGATGGAAAAACTTTGGCTTTTGTTCTTTCAACAGAGACTGCCAAGAAATATCACTTGCAACAGATTCTTGGAAGCAAACCCCTGTGTGCCAGAGGCATCCACTAAAGCATGTCAGGATAATGTTTTCTAGTCGTCACACTTTAGTGGGGGTGGCTTTGAGTCTAAAGAGACTCCAAATCTAGATAATAAGTGGATTATTTTTTTTATTATTATTATACCCAAATACGTGTATCAATTGGTTGATGACAAGCCACTTACCGGTTCATTAATCCTCTTGCAGAAGATTGCCAAGATGAACAGAGCTGTAATTGGTGGGGCTAGATAGCTGGTTATAGACTGAATGTAGTCAAAGAGCTTGCCACTGTTGGCTGATTGAATGATGGGGATCCAGAGAATACTGATGACCACAAGGATGAGGATAAAGACTCTGGAAGATGGAAATAAAAAAGTGCATTAACTCAGCAGGTGATGGAGTCCTTCTGAAAATGAAACTTTGCAGTAAACCACACTTCTGATTACTTTCAGAATTTCCTAAGAAAAAAATCAACAGATCTCTCAAGAAAAACACAAAAGAAAATTTTTCTCCTCTAGAAAGTACACATCCAAGCAATCKCCAGAGCTCATTTCCTAGATTTTAGAGAGATCTGTGCTGCAACTTGCTGGTCAACCTGCATGGGAGCTCTACAAGGACATAGTGGTTCTGTATGGAGCCCTTATGCCACAAGCTGGGTCTTTGTAAGCCCCCCGCCTGATGCGYCCTATAGAGTGAAGTCACTTTCAAAATACTGTCTCTTGTATTTAAATGAGATAGAGAGCTAGAAGTTTATGATCATTAAGAAACTTTCCACCACCTCTCCAGGCAGATAACATGCTCAGTTCTAGAATTGTGACAAATACCAGTGCATTTGCTGCTTACTAAAATACTTCTGGAGTCCCAGGTGCACACAGCACCCTCCTCCACCTATTCACTGGGTGCTTTAGAGCTTTCCTCATATTACTGAACAAGAGGTACTTTCCCTTTCAGTACCTTACGATCATGAAGTATGCAATTGACTGCATCCTGGAAAACATAATGCTCTTCCCAAGGCTGTGCTGTTCCTGTTCTATGTTTTGGGCATGAGGGTTTTCTCAGTGAGCCGAAMTGAAGAATAGTGCAGTCAAAACAGATGATGAGAGCAATGAGACATAAAGAAACGTAAGGACCTGCCCACAATCATCAGCTCCTGCTCTGAAGCCTTTTTGCGGATCCGCTGCCAGATGTCTATAACGAAGAGAGTGCTGCTGCTGTTGAAGATGGAGGTGAGGGAACTCATCAGGGCTGCCATCATCACAGCAATCATCAAACCCCGGAGCCCTGCATCAAAAGAAAGGGAATGTAAATCAGAGGCAAAGCTCTTACCTTCCAGCAGCAGTGTGTGCTGCATCAGAGCCTTAGTTGATAGGTGGCCTCGTTCAGGCCAAGATACCAGCACTTTCTAAGTACCAGTTCCCATGTCGTACATCCACACACACACACACACACACATACAGAAAACCTCTGGGCTTTTTCTTCTTTAAAATGCAAGTGTCACACACATATCTTAAAAATATAGCAACCAAACAGTCTGGCTGAAAAATCAGAAGATACTTTGTTTCTTCCAGCATCTTTTGCAGACGGTACTTTCCATTTTCTTACAAGATTCACCATCTCTTTTGTTGTGTACATATATGCAGACATATTCCACTAGGTTGTAGAAGAAAATGGCTAAAGACTACAGAAAAAGACTTCCTCAACTTTATAATGGATAAGGGCAGTCTGATCCCATCCTGCAGTGCCTCAAGTCTCAAGGACACCTCGGCATGCATATATAAGGTTTCTTACCTTCAGGCATGAGTTCTATTACGAGCTTAGGGTAGGCAATGTTAGAACAACCCACTGCAACTCCACAGACCCTTTTACAGATGTTTGGGTCTACGCATCCTACTTCATCTGTCAGAGACAGGAAAATAATAAAAAGTCAGTGTAAAGCATCTTCAACTGTAGGACATATAATTCAGGAGGACAGATCTTGATGCCTTCTGTGGCTTAATATAAATTCAGAGGCATAGCTGGAAACRCTGCCGGAGTGAGTTGAGGTGAAGAATATTTTATGCTATGAAATAAAGATGAAATTTCAAGATTTTTTTTTTCATTTTTCTTCAAGGCATAGATGTAGCACTGCTGAATTTTACCTAGTTGTAATCTTTGCTGAATTTTTCTTTGTAGGACTTTGGACCCAATGGTCCAATGTGGGTACTCCCAAACACTTCTGCTACTGCAGGARCAGCAAAAGCAGACAGAGGTCATGAGAACATCAGAGCACAGCAGCAATTTATATGAGTCTGCCTGCAGGACTACAAGGACAAGGGAGGTGCTGAAGCCTAACAGTGCTAGAAACACAGGAAGACCTACCYGGGTAGAGAGATCTGCTGATCATCCCCGGCATGACAATGAAAAACATTGGGAAGATTTTCAAATACCCTCCCAACACTGATCCACCTTTGGCATGGGAGAGATTCTTGGCAGAGAGAGACCTCTGGACGATCACCTGAAATTGGTGAAAGGCACAGGGAGTAAGCAGAAGCACCGCAGAAACAGCAGGATCCATCCCCTCTCTCCTCTTCTCATGGATGACTTTCACCCAGCAGGGCCCCAGGGTGTTTTGCATGCCAGTGGCAGCCTTCCCATCTCAGCTGACTGCAGCCTGCTGCCACTGGTCGGTACACAGGCTATAGGAGAGGGCAGCATGGAAATTTCCTTTACAGGAATCATCTCACCCTTGACTGAAATGAAGCCACCTTGAGGACTGAGGACACAGCTGCTATGTAGCAATGCCTACAGCAGCAAGAGGCAAGGAATGAAGCCAACTTGGTGGAAGTTCAGTGGTGGGTTTTGGTGACTACCTCACCTTGAGCCACAAAAGCAATCTTCCTAAGAAACAGATACATTTTCCCTTGTTTGGAGCTTGGCTAGGGATAAAAAACTGACATGARTTGCAATATGAGTGACTTGCCTGAGGGTCCACATGAAGCCAGTGCAGAGGCAGTTCCTCTGCCTCCTTGTCAAATTAACTACATAACTCCCCCTTCTCCAGCTCTCAATGGGATAAATACAGATAAAGTAACACTTTTTCCACATTATTAAATTAGAGGTTTGCTGAGAAGATGGAAGATGCGAGCTGTTCTGGTCTAGCCCAGTAATCCATGCAGTGACTCCCACWCAAGTTTCAGTTCACAGATCTGCAAACTGAGGAGTGTCCTGGAAATACTAGTGCAGCAGTTTGCCTGAGGAGAGGAGGAGGAGAATGTCCTTTACCTGGTCAGTGCACCAGCACCAAAGAGCCAGCACCGAGAGCCCAAATATAAGGCCAGGCCAAGGAATGTCTCCTGTGATAGGATCCCTTAACAAATGAAAGGCATCCGCACGTGGGAGGTGACAGGTTGTGTTGGGGACTATGACCTTTGGTATTGCCATGACRTATTTCTGCTTAAGTCCTTCATACCAACCAACTTTTTCAAATCCTGAAAAGAAAATAGTAGTGATTTAAGGTCTGGTGTTTCCTGCAAAGATATACCTTTATCTGAGTGTCATGTTTCTTCCCTATCATCCTCTCATATCTTTTTTCCTCCCACTCTTGCTTTTGGCAGACAAGTTTCATGCAGGAATCAGTTGGATTTTACCCACTGTCCTCGTGATTTTAACAATGCACCTTGGAAGAYGTTCAATGCAAGAAAATTTCCATGATCCTAATACCCATGCTGACCTCAGAATCTGGTCTTTGCTTAAATATCCTCCAAGAGCTGGAGGAGGAAGGTATGAAATGAAACAAGGTGCATCATTATTTTTGTTTGCCAAGAAGGTTAAAAGCAAAGAATGATGTTTTTCACTCTTTTTAAAATCTCTTTTTTTCCTTAATGCTTAGTTACACTCAAGTGAATTTACAATAACTTTGAAAGTCAATAAGGAAAGTCAGATGAATTATCCTGAATTTGTAAGAGTACAGTGACAGCAGGACTTGGCTCTGGCAAATGTAGTTTTGCAAACTCCTCAGCTACTCCAGGTAAACCCAAAAAGGCAAGAGGACCATATTCAGAACCTCACCCCTCCATACAGTTAGTACAAAGGAGGAAGCAAGACTGACTTGCTGAGAGAGGAGAGTAAGAGCCAGTTGTGCCAGCACCACTTATGTGAATTATTAATGTTCATTTCTGAGACATACATGAAAGGGTGATCTTAGTGGCACCAAGATCTCCTTACCAATGAACATGAGCACCAAAGCTCCCAGCACCATGATTAGTGTTTGCAATGCATCTGTGTATATCACAGCTGTTAATCCGCCTGTGAGGAGAAAAGAGACACAATGTTAAGTTGGGTCACCTACATTAATGGAAACAAATACCTCATCTGGGAAAATGTTTTCCTTGGCGCCGGTCCTGTTATTTCAAGATAGACCCACCAAGAGAACCTGGTACTATGCTAGACCCAGGATCTCTCACCAGCTCTCCTGTGGGGAGTTTCCTGACCCATTTCTGCACATTCAGGAGAGGCACTGAAAGCAGTGAAAACAGGTCTACTGAGCTGCAATCAACATCTTCACAGCTAAAGATGACAATGTTGCAGAAAGAAAAGTAAAGAGCAAAAATGGGCAGTGGCACCTATCTGCACAGGAGAAACCAGAAGTATTTGCATTAAGAAACTCTATAAAATAGGTAAATTCTCCAAATAATGATTTCTCCTTGGGCAAGGAGGAAAGAAGGGAATAGTCAGAGGTCTTCAATGGTTGGTCTTTAACAGGGCAATCAGAGGACTACAACCAACCAGAGGAACCTTTGCCACAGATCAGGACCTGAATACTTTTCCCTATAAAGGAAAGGGAAATCATATTGTAGGCTCCAGGTTCTGAAGCTACTGCTAAAGTCAACTACTTACCAGCTATAGTGTAAACAGCAGTCACTGCTAGCAAAACCACAGTGGACAAGTAGAGGTTCCAGCCCAAAGAGATTTGGATGAACAGTGCTCCAGAGAAAATGTCTGTCTGGAATTGAATAAAAAACAGCAAAGCAGGTCTGATTTTAGTAGTGCTTCAWGCAAGTGAAATCTAATAGAGCAATCTGCAATCCTCTGAGGCTGAAAGCCATGACAAGGGATACCATGAAGGTGAAGAGGAAAAGGAGGAGAGAGTAGGGGGCACTTGTGGATTTTCTTGCACTCCAGGTCACAGCTCTCGGTTTCTGAAAGCTGGGGCAGATCAAGGAATCACAAAGCTACTGAAATAATAACTTTCTTACAGGCAGTTTTTATGGCACAGTTCCTCACTGGCACRGAAAGTTATTGGTGGAAATGGCTACACCATTTACTGACTGTGAAGAGATCTGTAAGGAGTCAGCAACAGATGGGAAAACTTCCCATGCCCTCGGAGCCCTTGAACTGAGCCTACATCTCCATGGGACAGACTCATGAGGAAAGAGGGGCACGTAACACAAGCCAGTCTCATCCCATCACTGTGGCCTGGTGGCCTCATGGCAACAACACATTCTGAGCCCAAAAGACCCCTGATGAATCATATCTTGTGCAATGGATTTTTTTTCTTTTTTTTATCTAAAATGGTCAGCAGTCTGCTTTTCTATTTGTCTRTCTCAGTGTGCTGGAATGGCTCCAGTAAAACTGGTTATACTGGCTGCTGAGGGCCCTAGCAGACATACAGAAGTCCCCAGAGATTTCATCTTGATTGGACTTTTTAACAAAAAGTGAGAAACCAGAGTGTGCGAGAAAAATAAAATTAYGCAGATAAATATCTTGCAGGTGCAGAAGGTGACATGGGAGATGCGCATGCGTTGGGAAACCAACCTGAAGGACACCTCTAAACCTGATAGGACACAAGCAAAGGCATTTGCAAAGTGAGAGAGAAGGAATGGGGCAAGAGTTGCTATTTTATGTACCACAAATGAGCAGCTGGAAAGCAACACCAAGCACATCTCTTGATTCTGCAACTCTGACACATGCCCTAAAGTCAGGACACTGCAAAAGCAACTCTCTATTCTGGCCTTTGACTTCCTAGCAGGAAATGCAAAGAGCTCTGTAGCTATGCAGRGTTGCCCTTTTGACAATGCTGTTTATTCAGTTCTCTGTTCTTACTTACAAGCAGGAAGGACTCTACAGTGCCCTTGTTGCTAACCTAGGTTTGGTGAAAAAACAAAGGGGGAAAGTTCCTTTTTGTAACCAACTGCCTGCTGTCTAGCSAGGCACTAAATGAGCTCTCAACAAACAAAAGCAGTGCTTAAAAGAAAGTATCTGCCATGCCCAAAAACTACACTAGACCCATCCATCAGCCATGTGTGAATTAGCTGTGTGGAGGAGAAACTACTGTGAGGAAACAACAGGGCCAGGGTCCTGCTCTGGCAGACATTGGCTAATGAMGGTCATATTGAAAGACTGGTCTCTTTCCATGATGCCTATTGAGTGCCTGGCTATGCACAATGCTGTGCTATGGCAGGAAGGACCTTCCATTTACTCTGTATGAACCCAGTTCTGCTCCAAATGTCTCTTTGCAAGACTTCATTTTAGGTGAAGTTTCTATCCTGCAGAGCAAAGCACTTGGGGCCAGTGGTAGCAGCCACAAGTGACAYGACCAGCCCTTGGCTGTCAGAGGAGGAAACATATTCAGTGCTCTCACCCTGTTCACTCCAATGCTCCTCAAGATCCACCAGCATGACTGCCCAGTGAGTGAGGTTCTCATTTAGCATTTTGAAGCACATCTCCCAAGACCCGAGATGCAGCCCAGCCTGGGAGAAAGACACTGAGATTTGCCTCCAAAGGCATGTGGGTGTCATATATGTAGTCAATGTCTTCCAGGGCAGGCCAACAGCGAAAACATTGCTCGAGTCCAGTCAAAACTAACTTGGACTGGACATGGAGCAATTAGCTGGAGACAAAGGACAGACATTTTCAGCCCTTGTAATGGATTCCAAAATACAGTCAGTCCTCTCTCTCCAGGATCACAGGTAATTCTTATCAAATTTCTGAGCATAAGTTCTCCACATGCATTCATGACACTAAAATAAAAGGACCTACCCAAGAGCTAACACTCTTTTTTTGGCTACCAGCAGGGCACAATTGCTACCAGCAGGGAGCAAGCAAGCCAGAAAGGATGCTGAGCTTTGTCTTAGGCTCAGAGCTATTTCCTTTTTACCATAAAACACAAATGACAAAGAGAGATAGGAGTAGCTGTGATGCATTAATATAATAATGTTGAAAACTCAATTACAAGAACAACATCAAAATAATCACCAGGACAATGCAGATTTATGGTAATTTAAGAGAATTTCATGTAGCCTGCCAAATCCTCAGAAGGGGAAATGCTGYGACTCTTCCTGCCTGCATTGTCTAAAGTTTGCTCTGACGGATGGATAAAAGCAGGCAGAGACCTATGGTATTTATACTGTTTAGTAATTAGCTGCCATATCCCTGTAAACTTCTCACTGTGCATTGCTGTTTAATGAGGGCCCTCTTCCTCTCTCTCCCAGGGTAGGTCTCCATGATCAATGCAGAGGCAGGTATTTACTCGAGCAAAGCAGCACACTAACACAGTGATATTGTTTCTGATAGCTGAGCTGGTCCTTTCAAGGACATCTGACTTATCTCTGAGCAGTCTTGTGTTGTTCCAGGAAGCCCTGGAACACCTGCCCTAAACACAAGGATTGCAGTCAATTGGATACATACGGATATCTTGGTGAATATATAGAGAATGAGGGACAGTACRGACATGTAGACTTGAATCCTCTGCCCTCCAAATCTCTTCTGCAGGTACTCTGGCATAGTGACCACTCCTGCTGCAATGTAAACAGGCACAAAGATCCAGCCGAGAGCCAGCAGGGCCCAGGTAGCCTAGCAATGAGAAAGACAAAATAAATGCACATGATCCAACGCCTGGGAAGGTCTGTCTCCTCTTTTCTTTCGGTGGACATCCTGAGAGAGCAAAAAGATGCAATGCTTAGGCAATCTATTTGGGCAGTCTGGTGAATGCACACAGGATTTTGTCCCTGCTTAGAAGAAAAGATGATGGCTGAATTATTGCAATAGAATTATAAACTTTGAAATTTTCCTCCTAAGTCCCTTGCCTCTTTTTCACAGGGTGACACATCCTGTCCCATCTTTTGTGTCTCTTGCAAGATGATGTATTTTGTTGCTACGKGGGTCTAAAAGGAGATGCTGTATTTGCTGGCCTTTGCAGTCATTGCGGCTGTGGCAATGAAGAGTTAAGTGATTCAGAGAAGGATGGGAGCATCTGTTTGTTGCTTGATTAGCAAGTGATGAGGCTGAGGCAACAGACTCTCCCTGCGGAGCATAAAAATAAGCAACAGCAAGACTCTACCAGGGCGTTCTCTTTTCAGAGTGAAGCAGATCTGCTTCAGTGTCAGGCTGATCAAGGGCAGTTTGGTTGCTTTGCTACAGGTGAAGACTCTTTTGGAAAGCATAAAGGCATCTCCCATCATGTATATCTCATCTAAAACCCAGCAAAAGCCAAAACAGGAGATCTTTAATTTATATAAAAGCAAGTAAACTGTCAAGCCCCACCTCCTGGATGTCTCAGGCTATTACCTTTCATCCAAGTATCTTTTATTAGTCTGGATTTTCCTTATATTAGTCATTTAAATTGTCAAAATGAAATGGAGCCCTGGGGACAGTGACTGTGAGAGACTTAAGAAAACAGCAAGGGCTCTGCAATGCCTGAGATAGAGCTAAAAGATGCCAACAGCTGCCTCTCATCTCCATACCTGAATGCCTCATTGCAGGATCCAAAAAAATAAAAAAGGGAATAATATCCTAAGGTCCTTTCCAATCTCAAAGAAATGAATCTAAATCCATTACATTAGATTCGTGCTAAAATTCCATCTACTGTCTTCATAGGTTTCTAAAAGGATCTGCATAGATCTACTTAAAATACAGTAATATGGATACGTTCTACATGTATCAGCCTGAGTGCAGGCTCCAGCTCCTTCACAAAGCATTTGAAGGGGATCTTAATGGTTTAGGAGAAACAGCTGCAGTGAATGCACACACCAGGAAGGGGCCTTGGTGGGCCCTGCCTCTGCTTGGCAAACATTGAGCACCGTTAGCAGCCTCTGCTGATGAGGACTGGAGATGTGGAGGTAGGTGAGTGATGTGTGAGGCTGGCTCTAGTCTCACTCCTCATCACCGTAGCTGAGAAATTTCATTAGCATCACACACGAAGGGCCTGGTTTTCACGCTCCGTGTGGTGTTGGTGGCAATTCTCTGGGTTAGTTCAGCAGGGCAGAATGAGACCTGCCTTCACACCCAGATGTTCCACTCAGAGATGTCACATTTCAGAAGATGACAGGTGAATGCAGTGTTGCCAGTTCTCATGGCTTTACACTGCATTTAACAGCGCAAGACGCCTCTTTTCAAAGTCACTGTTTCCAGAATCCTGTGATCATCCAAGTACCTTTTTGACATATGGTATCTTTCATCTTAGTCTTGATGACAGCAGACTAAAGCTTAAAAACACAGCCTGTGTGCATGTAGGAAGGCCAGAGAGCTAATAATATAAATGGATTCTCTTAAAAGTAAAATTAAGATGTCATGTTTTTAAAGCTGTCTCAATTTCTGGAGGTCTCTCCCTTGAAGTTTGAGTATGTGGATATTGTTGGCAGCTCATTGTGGAAACAGCCCTCCAGTCCTTTTGTAAACGGTGATATGTTAGTTGCCAGCTCAGCTGATACTTACATTCCACTCAAAGCCCCCAACAGCAAGGCCCCCAGCAGCTCCAGTGCCTGCCAGGCCAACGAGTAAACCACTGCCCACGTTGCTGGACATCAGAGATGCTCCGATCTGAAACACAGCGCAGGCACAAAAACAAACAAAGAAAAACAAACAAAACCAGAAAGTCATCTTGAGAAATTTCCGTTTCAGTGCAAGCCTTGTTTTCTTTCAAGTGTCTGGATAGTAATGTGATGTTGGGTTTTCTCCCTACTTTTTTAGAAAACCTTAAATATTTATGTCTTAAAGAAAGTTTGCTGCCTTCCACTCCAATGTAAATTTTAATCACAGAGTCATAGTTCACTTTGCAATGGTCTCCTTACCTATATGTTAGTTCTCTCAGGGAGGGAAAGTTTGGTGGCAGCCAAATCAGACACCTCACTGACCAGGAAATATGAGGTATTTCTCTGTTTCCTTGTTATATGATCAACAACGTACCTTCTCCAACCTTGCTGACCCTTTGGGCTCAGCTTCTCTGGTGTTTGCAAAGATGCTTCTTCTTTAAGAAGTCTTACACTAAATATGATGTTGTTTTTACATAGCCATGGTGATAGGAACCCTCCTTTGGGACTCCTCCTAAGGAAGGGGATCACTGACCCATGGCAGGAACTGTGCTAGAAACATGCAGTCCTTTGTGTTCATTGCCCACACATAGGTTCAAAGATACACAGTTCTGTAGTAGGTTGGAAAATGCTAATGCCTCTTTTGTGTTCATTGACTACACATAGGTTCAAAGATACTCAGCTATGTAATGTTAACGCCTCGGGCTGACTACAGCACTGTCCATAGCATGCCTCACTGACCCCCTAATTGGAAGAATGCAAGCTGCAAGGTGCTTTAAACACAGGCCAAAGAACATCTGTCTTAATTAGTACTTTTATTTGGCACAAAGCCTCCACTCCTTTYGGTGTGCCAAAGCCAAATCCCTCTCACGGTCAGCTGAAAAGTTACCAAAAAGACAAGTTGAGACTTAACTTTCCAGAGAAAGTTTCCTTTGACAGTTCTTCTGTGAATAGCATTTCACTCTCTGGTACTACTCAACTTGGAAAAAAAATGGAATTTGACCTGCTTCTCTCTTTTGAGCAATGTAAAACATTAATATGGCATGAATGCTCACAGCGAATCCTGCCAGCAGCTCTTCYTTCTTGTCTGCTAGGAAAAGTCCTGATTAGACAGCTGGCTGCTGCCCTCTGAATTTGCACCTTGGACARGGACTGGAGCTCCTAAGAAAAGTAAACAGTTTTCCTGATACAGAAAGACACTAGACAGACCCAGAAATAGAGAAGATGGTAGCACAGGAGCAGCAGCCAAAATGTCAGGCTTTGTTTGAGGCTGTCCAACACATAGCAGAAATCTGTCACTCCCATAAAAATACATACGGAGATTGTATATTCAAAGTCAAAACAAAGAAGACCTAAACCTGCAGAAAGATTTGCAGAGCTGGATTTGACTCTCTAGCCCAAAAATCAAAAAAGTGAACAACATTAGAGGTTGCTTTGAATTTGGGTTGGACTCAAAAACAAAGAGAATTTTGTTTTAAAAGAAGAAGATATCAATAAGAAACTTACATTTAAATATATTCTAATTTTCCATTCTTAATTACAGAGAAACATCAAGCTATTTTTTTTTTTTTTCACTAAATACCACTTGGCTGAGACAGAAATATTTTAGAAATAACAGATTTGAGAGATACATACATATCTCTGATGGAAGAGGTTGAAAATGAAGTCTAGTAAATTTATGAGCAAYGCACATTCAAGGGTGGGGGAAATGTTTTGGTTGAGAAGTGCATTCCATTACCCATGACTCACTGAAGAGATATACGGCAACAGAATTTGACATTGGCTGAAAAGGATATTTACTCCTGTGGCATTTTTATTCCTTTAAAACTTTCAGGTTTTTTATATGTACCTTCCATTCCCAAGAAAAGGCAACTTGATTTTTTTGTTTCATAGCGCGGATTTATACTTTCATGTTTTGAAGTTTTACATCATTAGTCAATAATGTTGACTTTAAATAAGGCATGCGTCACAAGTGCAGAGATCTGCGATTTTCTTCTTCAATCTCTACATGTGTTCTTCTAGATAGTACATTCCTAGATTACCTACCGCTCTCTTGGCTTTGGGGACAACTGTATGTTTCGTGAGTTGAGGCCAAGGGGTTTCAAACCCAGATGTGCTATCAGAGCTCCCACACATTCACCGGTATGAACATTTTTGTTGCTGACTTTGTTGAAGAAAGTGAGGACTGAATGAACTGAGGATGCTAAACTATCCTTGAGAGTCGGTAGCTCCAGTCTGCTGCCTATTGGCAAAACTGCACAAGATGCTTTCTTATGGATCCCATGTCTCAAGACTATTGTTAACAAGTGTATGAACTGGGTCCCTTTGCTAGACCTGCTTCCTTTAGCAGGAATTGTTAAAGGATTGTRTTTAAACCATGAGAAACAGAGGGAGCAATTCACTCACAGGCCACCAGGTCATAGATCGTCCTGCCAGGAAATAGCCTCCAATGGTTCCCCGGCTGGCTCGTATGGATGACTGAAAAACAGCAAAAAAAGGTAAGTGCCTTCATGCTCCCACCCCCAAGCCAGAGCCAACACTCGTCCCACTAACCTTGTAACATCCTCTCAGATACTTCTTGAACTGGCCTAGTTCTGCTCCTTCAGGCATCATTGCACTCAACTAGACTCCTATTTAGAGAAGCATGGAAAGGTAGTTTGCAGTTCCCTCCCCATAGGATCTCGGTGAGGAATAAATTTGGGCACGGCATACATCTGCACAGAAGCACAAGTAGCWTAGCCCATTTCAGCAGCCCCTGATGCCTAGTGTCCTCCCACTGCTGTGGATTCAAGGGATCCAGGAGCCCTGCAACGGGGTGGTTCCGTTACTCAGCTCCGATTCAGGGCTGCATGGGAACTGCAGGGATTTCAACGGCCATAAGCCAGCAAGCAACTCCGGTGTCACTGGGGCTGTCTGTGCCACTAGGCTCTTGCAGCTGGGCACCATAATAGACTGGTTTGCTGCAAAACACCAGTTTGGGAGGCAGTACCTGGACTGGTTAGCAGCGCTAGTCAGAAAAAGCCTCAGTGTTTGGTCTCAGCATCAGCTCTAGAAGTTGTTCAGTGCATCTATTAGATGTGCCAGGTTACACGCTGCTTCTGTCCCTCTTCATTTGGAGTTCTGGTGGTCCAGCCKTGGAGAAAGGTTGTTTGAACCTATTTAACTACTTTTCCTTGAATATACCCCTTAGGAATGAAAAATTCAGCAAACCAGAACAATGTAGATATCTATGAGAGAGGCTTTCATGAGGCAAGGAGAACAAATAATAACCAAGAATCTTTTAAAGTTTCCTTTCAGTCTGTCTCCTTGCCATCCCATCTTCCTTCTTTCCCTTGCTCCCTGCCACCAACTTGGTCTGAGACTATGCTGCAATACTGGAGACGGAGCCCAACCCCAGAAGAGCATTTGGGGAATGCAAGAAATGAATGTGTACTTGTGCCCATGTAGGGAAATAGGGTCAGGGCGGGTGCTCAAAGGAAGATCCCTGTCACCTCCAAAACCTGCTCTGTAGGAATAACGCAGGCACTTGAGGAGCAGATACCTTTGCTCGCAGGAGGGGCCRGGGAGGGTCACGTGCTCTCCCTTAGGCAGGTCTAAACCCTTGCAGACTTCCCGTATCCCGACGGACAAAGGTGAAGTATACAGYGAGGAGGACACCGGTCGCCTTGGGGACTCACCCATATCCCAACRGCAAGGACGAAGACGAAGTAAACRAYGACGACGACGATGTCAGCCACCCCRAAGGGCGC
Source organism: Eudromia elegans (assembly GCA_003342815.1). NCBI lineage: Eukaryota > Metazoa > Chordata > Aves > Tinamiformes > Tinamidae > Eudromia > Eudromia elegans. The sequence goes on from PTEX01000009.1 coordinate 4,337,186, forward strand.
CCTCGTCTCCTGCGGCAGCGCGGGCAGCTCCGTGGCGGCCGAGGTGGGCTGCTGGCTCATGGCTGAGGGTGAAGTGCCGGTTCTCCCTTTCGCTCTGGACTTTGGTGCGCATTGGCCTCCTTCAGCTCCCTTGTAATAATTAACAGGGTGCAGAAGGTGTGAGTGGGCAGCAGGAGCCAGGCAGGAATGTGGCTCATGGCTGCCCAGGAGGGACCCTGATGGATCTTTGGGATTGCAGCCCGTGAGCAAGAGCTTCCCTGCATCCCTGCGGTCCAAGCAGCTCTTCACGGGGCTTCTCCATCCTCTGATAGGGCCCCTTCTGCTTCCCCTTTACCCATCCAGGACACTGGGACGGCAAAGCAGTAAGTGTCAGGTCACCTTGTTCCCCACCATAACTCCATCACTTTCCTCCATACTCTCCTAGAAATGAAAGTTCCTCCTAGGAAGAGCTCAGCTAAGAGGGGAGTCGCTCTTTCCTCTGGGTGTGAGTTTTCCAGCCATGCCTTTGTAAGCTKTCTATTTGTGCAGGATCTGCTGACCGTGACCAGCTGAACAGAGAAGCCCGTATATACTCGATGGAAATAAACACTCACAGTCCATTTGAACTGGCAGCTCTTGGAGGAATAAACAAACATTTTGCTCTGTGTTTGATTAGCACCTAGTACAARCTGCTGCTAATCTGCTAATCTTGGCCTCTTTGGTGCTATCATAATGTGGGCAGTTAGCAATAAGGATCTTTCAATTCCTATTACAGGAAATTTTGCTTTTCTAAGTTTTGGTCTACCTATATTCACTTTAAAGCACTTGGTCCTGTGATTCAGTGAAAAATCTCAGTTTTCAATAGACARTAAAAGCTGCTTCTGCCCTGCACACAGGCAGGGAGAAACCTTAAAAACCTCTAGTGTGCTTTCAATGTAGAGACAAGCAAATAAATCAAAAGCACATGGCTGGCATGGTCATGACACAGTTGCATAGTCTTTCTCTCCACGGTAAGAACCAGGACAAAAGATCTGAGACTGGGGGGTTCATTGCACAATCCTGAAAGCTCTTTGCTGGGCACAAAACACCTCACTGAGGCAAATCACCAACCTGAGGGCTGGAGGGAAATGCCAACAGCCYTTGTTCCAATGCCCACACCAGCCAGGATGCTCTAGCCCCACTCAGAGAGGTCTTCCCACCTCATGGGGGAGCAAGCTCCCAGATCTGGTATTTCCAGAGAAGTGCTTTCAAAGAGCATTTTGGACTTTGTTATTGAAGTATAGCTACTCTTAAAAATAAATAACAACCAAAAGTTGAAGGACAAACTGAGCCCTGGGCAGCAGTCAAGGTGAGAAGACCCTAGAGGACATAGGCATCACTGCTGTGCCTGCCCCAGGGCACCAGCTGGAAAGCAGAACCTGCCCTGGGGTGCAGGACCCACATGCAGATCCCTAAACCAAGGATCCCAGGGACTGGACCAGCAGAAGAGATGGCTAAGATTTATTGGCAGGCTCCRCATTACTGTGGTATCAATGAGGGAGCAAAGGTGTTTCCGGGCAGCAGCAGCAGGTGCTGTGGACATGGGCAGGTAGGAGGGGACCTCTCCCTGCAGTTTGCACGGCAGCAAACAGGTAACTCCAGGTGCCTGTCCTGGAGGCGCTGGCAGCCACGTGGCGCAGTGGGGCTGCTTCCCAGCTGTGCGGGAGCGCCTTGCTCTTCTCCACCCCCTAGAACCCAAGCCAAGCAGGACCTGTCCTTCCACATCCCTCTGCCCTTCAGGCTTATTTAGAAGTAATCGGAGGCCTCCAGGACATTCCCTTGGAAACTTGCACTGCTGGTTATAACCCATGCACTCCCAGATAAGCATCTCTAGATCATGGCTGGCCCTGGTCATCATCTGGAGATATCTCTTCCTCTGTTGGTTAAGGAAAAGCTCCTTCTCTGCTTGGCAGTTCCACACAGTGCCCACAGAGCTGTGCATGCCCCTCCAAGAAAGCTTCTGTTAAATTGCATTATCCCTACCTGCAGCTTTTCACACCTTTCAACATGGAATGGGGTCCTCAGCTCTGAGGGTAACAGCCTGGTCTGGAGACAAGCTCAGCAGATCCAACCTGCTTGACATGCAGTGGACAACCACCTGCAGCAACCCAGCCCTCCCTGGCACCACCGGGCCTCTGAAGAGCGTTGTCCCGGGCTGGCACGCGGGTCGTGCTGCCCCGCTGCTCCCCTGTTCTGACAGCTTGGGGAGAGTTTTGTGCCAGTGCTGCTGCCAGCATCACTAGGCAGAGACAAAGTTAGCTATAAAACACAAGCTTTTTCCCAGGCAGTCTCTGTGGTCCTCAAATCAGAACCATCTCCAGCCTCACAACCTCCCTCTCCACCATCTGTGGTCCTCCACCCATGAAATATCATGTGTGACTTATCAAAGTGATGTGAGCTTAACTTGCTCCTTGTTTTAAGGAAGGCRCCAAAACCTTTCATTTGATTTTATTCTCATCTCTCTCAACATCTCACTTTTTGCAAAGCAAAGTATTTTTTTCTTTTTTTCTTTTTGGCGAATGGTGGCTAATGACTTGCTAATTAATTGCACTGCTAAAGGGAAGCCTCTGTCTACCTCCATTGCCAGGTGYGAGGCTGTCTAGAAGCAGCACCTCCCCATAGTCTCGTTATTCACAAGAGGATTTTCAAGACTGARCCATTTCAATAGGCTGAAGTACAGTTACCAGAAATTAAATAACTGGAAACCTAAATCCCCTGGTGTACACAGGCAGCTCTCAGTGCACAGACCTGATTTACACTCACCCACACACTTCCCTCTTCACACCACAGCACCCAAGAGCAAAAAGACAGTTGCCTAATCTTGAAATGCATCACATTCCTGCCCAAGAAGCAAACAAAACCAGTGCCTCCAGTCCACCCAAACTGAGAATGCAGCCCCCTGCATGGAGCCCAACCCCAAACACTCAGACCACTCAGCTTCCTCCACCCCATCAGCCTGAAGCACAGCACTGGTGAAAATCACCAAACACTTCCTACACTGACAGCTCTATAGAGCAGTTCAACCTGGTAATTTCCAGGAGCTGCAAAACATGATGGGTCTCCCGAGCCCCCGAAGGATGCTGACCTGTCCCTGCAGGACCCTGGCGAGGGTCAGCTCTTACACTGCCTCCTTCACCCTGGTGCTGGGCCTGCGCCRCAGAAGCAGCGGGTACCTCGGCGCTCTCCTTCTTCGTGGCCGCAGTCTCGTGGCCTTCCCTCTGCGTCACCAATGCGCTGTAGCAGGACCGAGCGCTCCTCTGGGGACGCGTCCGTCACCCACCTCCCGCCCCCGTCCCTGCCCACCAGCAGGATGATGCAAGCCCGAGGTGTGAGGCATCCTTGGTGCAGGGCGCTGCTGGTGGCCCAGGTGAGACGTGCTCATGGTGCACCCTGGGGAGACGCGTGGCTCTGCGGGGCCCTATCCGACCGCGGTGCTTACCTCGCCCTCCCGGCTCGCCTTGCTCTTAAGTCAACAYTGGCAGCCGTTCATGCCAAGGAGACACGGTGCTCCTTGCCCCRTGGAACGGATTGGGTGGAGAGGGGATTTCGCATGCCTGGGAAGCAATAAAGATTCAGCAGCACTTGCATACAATGGAGCAATCGTCAGGGAGAGAAATATTACAGTGGCAGGAGACCAGCTGTTGTAAATAGGCAAATCTCTATTGATTTTGGGGGGAGTTAACTTTTGATTGCTCTCACTTATCTCTATGGGGCTCAGTAAACCTCAGATGCTCTGGTTGCCTGTCCATCCTGTTGACGCAAGCCTGTCTTCCCTGATATTCAGGGGGACTTCAGAGCTTCTCAGTAGGCTATAAAAAGAAAAAAGGCTGAATTTGTCTTCCTCAAAACAGATGGACGAACTGGTTTATTTTATGCCTGTTGGTGAGAGTCTTGGGGATGGCAGAGGAAATCGTGGGGAAGAAAGAAGTGTGTTGCTACATGTAAAGCACAAAGCCCTCCCAGGATGTCACTAATGCATGAAGTGGAGCTCATAGACATGCCATCTATACTGACAGATGTCCATGCAGAGAGGAGGAATACTAGKCTCCATCCCTTGCCCTCTCCCCCTTGATATATCTCCTCTATCTTCCCCAAACCTTTCCTCCTTGCTGCAGGACTCATTACTGGCACCTACTATGCATGTTGAGTCTAGCTTCATTTTGCCTCTCTTTTGCCCCTCCTGCAGGGGTAGCAAAGGGGAGGCAGAAGAAAGCTGTAGCTACTTGGATAGTGGGGGTTACCTCATGTGCCCATCCCCTCAGGCAGCCACCAAGAGCAGTCCTGCAGGTGCTGGGCCCTGMAGCAAGACCACTTCCACTGCTGTCACAAGGTCCAGGCGCAGGAGAGTTGCAGTCTCGTAACCCCCTGCAGTTTTAAGCAGCATCCTGGAGCCGCTACACGACCGACAGAAGCCTCTCTGAGTACAGCAACGCCGCTCTATTAATACGCTCTGCTCTCGTTGCAGCAAAACTGACAGGACGTTTAGTGTCCTCTGGTGGAGTGTGTTTTCTGACTCATGTCACAGCAGCTGAGAATGAGCCCTTGAGGGACTGGAAATTATAAGTGGCATTTCAAAGAGCTCAAAAAAAAAAAAAAAGTGCTGAAGAGCAAGTGTTTCTGGGGCAAAGGATGTTCSGGTAAGTGACAGGCAATTATTTTTGCAAATGTTAAGGAATAAATGGACTTCCTCTTCATTACGAAGCTACTTCACAGTCGTCAGCAAATAGCTCCAATGACAATTAGTGAATTTCTAAATGGATTGAGAAATTGGCCTATATACGGATAACAATGCAATGAGGCAAGACAATAGCTAAGCTTCACTTCCTAGCTCCTGAGGGGATTTTTTTGTGCATACTGGATGGGTGAGGCATTCAGTTAACCATTATTTTCTTCTCAGTCCTTTCTCAGAGGAAATGACTCTTGAATAAAATCCAGGAGTTTAATTCTGCTCTGATATAAATGGGTTTTAAATATACCTGGTGCTTAAATGCAAGCTATTCAGATCAGAGCCTGCTCCTGAGGAACAGGTAGGGAGCATAAACAGAGGGAAGAGGACCAGGAGACTGCTGCAGTTGCTACCACAGCTCTTTTCTTCCCTCTGCAGGCCACACTCTGATTTTCACTGCTGGGCTGTCCCACAAATCCCAAGCAAGTCTACCGCTTCAATTTGTTTTCTTATTTTTTTTTTTTTTTACATTGCTGTGACTGAGGAATATCTGTTCTGTATAGACACCATGCAGACTAGGCAGAGAACATGCTGATTTTATTGGGAGTCTGTCTCTCACCTTGGCAGGCTCCTTTATKCATCTTCGTGGGTGCATCACATCAGGTGGAAGGCTCACAGCTCAGAGACAGCTCYARTCCATGGCCATTGTATGGGGTGCTCCTGCAGCTGACATCTCTGCTCYGCATTGACCTCACGATGCTGGTAAAAAGAAAAYAAATTMATGGTGGACATGCTGTGTCCACRTCCTCCACTTGGTAAGGAGCTGTGACCATGGACCTGTCCCAGAAGTGGGACAGATCCGTGCTTTCCTTCTCCTAACTATAACCTGAATATCACCTGTAGCTCCTGCCTGAACACTGTGGATTTGTGATCCTAYGGTATATAGATTAAGGATGTCTTTGAAATATAAAGCAGTTACAAGTAAGTGTATAATTTTGCTGCCCATAGCCTCTGATAGCCCAAGGCCTCTTAGCCTAGCAACTAAATAGGGTGTTACCAATAAAGGCATTYTATGCTGAAATGTATGTTACATAGAACAGCCCCCCCATCCTGTTGGCCTTTTACTCATGTTCACTCATTTGCTGGTCTGAACAAGAGTTTGCAGATCCTCATCCATCTGAGCAKCAGTGACTCTTCTGGGTGCCCCTTCCTGCCTCACCCCACTCAGAAGCTTCTCTGACTGCTAATAAATTAAGGTGAGAAGCCACAGAGTTTCAAGCTATACTTGCAGCCACGGCTGTCTAGAAAAATCACTCTAGGACTGAGTAGATTTAGGCTGGATAAAATATGTCATATTTACTGAGTGACTCTGACTCAGAGCCAGACTTCGAAAGATATTAGCAAGGGTAAAACATTAAGTGACAGAACAAGGACACTTTAGATGAAGGATGTTATTCTCCCTTTAATTTACTCCCCTGTACAGCCTTGCAAAGATCTCAACAGAGTAAGTGTCCTTATTGATGGATATGCTATCCTTGTTAAGATGGGACAATATACTTATTTACAGCGTTCATCATTGTCACCAAGGCACAAAGAAAACTGWTATAACTAATGAAGATTTAGCTATTAGATAATGTCTTTGCCAACTCCATGCAGAATTCTAGGTAAAAGCCCTGGGAATAAATCTTTCTTTTTCTAAGGAGCATTTTTAAATGATCTTAAGGCATGAAGGGATCTGCTCACACTTTTTATTGGGGTATTGCCTGGTATTGCTTTTTTGGAAAGACAGCACAGATTTGGAGTAAAAATTAAGTGATGATCTGAGAAACACTAAGGAAGGATTGGAAAAAAAAAAAAAATCAAAGAACAGAGAAGAAGGTTTACATCTTGCAGAAGTTTGTCTTACAGGACAGCTATTAACAATATGATACCAAATCCCACCAAGGACCACCCTTCCACTGAAGAAGTTACTTCATTCCWGCTAAAAGCTGCCCAGGCCCTAGGAGTTGAGCTGTGAAAGCTGAGCTGCTGGAGGAAGTTCATTGCCAAAGTTGYACTGAAACAAGAATATAATGGAGACAAGATGAAGATGAGAAACACAGCTAAAGCCAACACTAATATTATTTTATTGGCTGTGCTGTTGCTCTCGGTCCATCTCAGCTCAGAAGTTTGATAATAAGTGGAATCTTTCACTCACTCATTTGCCTGGAAAGCAAAGAGGAGACATGGCTGGCAATGCACTGTGTTCTGTGTTGAGTTCTAGACAGCAGAGAAAAAGGCAACCAAAGCCCTGAAAGCTTTATGGGTGYGCTAGGAAGGGCCCAACAAAACCAGCAATACTCCACAGGCAAGGTGGTGCATCATGAGACCTTCACAAAGGGCATTTGGTTGGTACTACAAGAACAACCAGTTTCCTTTGTTACCTATGAACTGCATGTCCAAGAACTGTGAGGAACTTAGATCAGAACAGCTGCCATGACACATGAATCCCTGCAAAGATCTTGGAGGGCAGGTGAAGGARGCTGTGACTTTGCACAGGCCAAAACACACAACGAAGAAAAGTCTTCATTGATTCTGATAGGTGATCTGCAAAAAAACAGTCCCTATGCACTAACCTAAAACACAGTCCAATGCATGTGATTTTCACTATGTGTCCCATTTCAAGAAAAAAAAAAAAAAATCATGGTCAAAGCACAAATCTCAACTGTCTTGATGTTTTTGGAACTGCAGATTGAATCAGGTATTGGCAGTTTTGATTCATCTCTGCCCAGTAACTATTTAGAAAATCCTTTTCCATGGCAGGTAAAAATGGCAAAGAAGAGTTATAACCTTCATTTTTGAAGGTCTAAAATAAGAACATTATCTATTTTGACAGATTAGCCAATATTTAGAGTCCCAGTTGTTGGTTTTGCTGGGAGGTGATGACTAGTACAAAACTGTGCTTTCCAAAAGAAAATGSAGTAGAACAGAAGGAACCAAGGAAAAGTTTCCTTCCACAGGGCATTTTGTCCCAAAGCTCAGCAAGTATTTTATTAAGGTTATGCCATCTTCCTCAGTCTTCCATGTTACTTCTGCCCCTCYCACATGCAGGTCCCCAAGCAATGCTCTGTTCTCTGTGCTGGTACCCAGGCTCTGCCTCTGCCCAAATCAACTGCTCCCTCTCTCGAGCAGTCCTGAGAGTTTGGAGCAGCAGCTCCTGTTGTTCCAACAAGTGGTCTCTGAACAAGTCCCACTGCTTTTCACATCCACACCTGCTGAAAGGCACTTACACTTTGCTGCCACTTCTCTACAGTTACAGGCTCTTGATGGAAATGGGGTGAGACAGCTTCAGCAGCATTTCATGAAGCCTGTCGACCCATTTCTTAGCTGGAACATTTTTCAAAGCAAAAGTGGACATGCAAGATGCAACTTTTCTTTTAAGCTTAAARGTAGAATATTTGAAGGATCCTGCATATCGTTTGACCAGTCAATAAAATAGATGTTGAAAAGCTCTAAAGGTGAGGTGRAGGACATATATAAACATATATATAAAAAGGGTGTGTGTATATATATAACACATATATCAAGTATGTACAATCATCAGAATCACAATCCCCAAGGAAAAGAACCATCAAGGAAGGCTGAGGCAAAATGGTTGCTGAAAGAACAAAAATCAGACTTAATAGTCTGCTACAGTGTGTGGGCACTGAGAAAAGAAAGTCTGGAAGTGACAGAGTTGTCAGGCAGTGAGACAGGGTTACATTTCCTCCACATGGAGCCTGCAGTGTTGGCTTGATTAGGCGAAAGAACTTGGGATTGCTACAGAGAAAGCGATCTTGCTCCCTGTCAACTTGCAAAACCTCATCAGCATCCCAAAATGACAACTCCCTCCAGGCTGATATTTCTGAAAACAAAAATAAAATAAAATAAAAAGTCTCTTTGGTTGAGTTTCCAACCTAGCCGCCCTACAAAAAAGTTCAAATGAAATAGAAAGACTATGACATTCTTCAGCAACATCCCAAACATTAATCTTCATGGTGAATAATACTAATGACTTATATGACTTCAGTACCTTAGTTGAGCAGCTTGTATCCTGAGGAATACATCAGGGTTGATAAACTACTGCCATCAACTTGCACAGTATGATGAGACTTAGTGTGGGAGGATGCTGCTGTTTCATGACGCCCTGGAGAAGCTGAGGACAAAAACATGACAGAAAACCATGCAGAGCTGAAATTCCAGGGAAGGACTTTAAGTACATGGAAAGGGAATCATCCAGCTTGGGACTCTGGCCAGGACACAAAAAATAATGCCCTTATTCTTGGCCAAAGCATTGGGGGAGTTTTGTTACTGCCAGCTCTAAGCCTTAAAAATTCTTGAGTTGGGGGCCAAAAYTGAATGATATTGGCTTAGATATCATGAGGGTTTCTTTTATTTTTAGCAGAATAGCTTTTTTGTTCCTTCTTGTTTCTGCTCCCTCAGGGTACACTTTTATATACTTTTCTCCACCACAAGGCGTTCTAGCAATGAACTTAACATTTGCATGAAATTTGGGATGCTTGCTGCAATCCCATGACTGCAGAAACTGGGACTTTAAGAAAAACAATAAACCTCACTAATTTCACAAGAGAATTRCAAATGCCGGCACTCAGCTGAGGCTCTTCTCAAACTCTTGCACTCTCCAGTGTGATCTCTAGCTTTTGATACAAGGCTGCCTTCCAGACATCAGCTCTGGTGTCAGTTCTCTGTGAAACAAGAGACTCTGAGAAACAAGCTCTTCTGTGAGCAGTAAACTGATGAAAATTGGTTCCCCTGGATTTATGTCCTGTGACAGGAGCCTCTGGTATTGCAGGAAGGTGTGAGCACTCACTGCAGCATTTCCAGAGGCCAGAGCTTGTCCCTGCAGTGGATTCTTGCTGGCTTCGTCAAGGTTAGGCTTGCATTTCCCTATTTCCTTCACCTGCAGGACTCATTGCATCGGTAGAGGAAAAAGCCTTCTATTTGCATATAATTAATGATGTAATCAATAATGTAAGGACTTAAGACTATCAGTTCTCTGCTACCTTTAGTTGATGTTAACCAATGCACCCAACAGTGACCGAGGCCAGAACCCCAGGACTGATACTCAGGAGGATAAGTGCACCCTGCCACCTCCACAATAATTATCTCAGGAAATCCCCCTGCCAAATCCTAGGAAATAAATTCCTGAGCTGACATGTGGCCGTGTCTGGGGCTTTTCACCTCCCGCCTAAAGGAGCCCTGCGTGCAGGGGAAGCAGGAGCGATGTCCCAGTACCTGGYGCCGTCTGGGACGTCCGCACACCTATTAGCTTCGTGCTGTAACCCAAAGCAGCAGCAGCGACGTGTTGGGCCGCGTGCGGAGGGGCCTGATGTCTGGCAGSAGGTCACACTGCACCGCTGTGTTACCTGATGGGCCTGACAAGGCACAAGATAAGAGCTGCAGCCTGGGGCTATGGACAGGAAAAGGGCTTTCTCAGACCAAATGACCGTGCAAATGGCACCATGAACTAACCATTCATGCTTAGGAACACGTAGTATCTGTGCAATAGACTTGGGACCACTTTGACTCGCTTCTCCTGTGGCAAATATAGAGCAGAATAACTCTGAAGCTGAGCAAATCCATGCAAAACACTAGCTAGAGACTTGTGTTCTCACCAACAACTTTGCCAACTTTTTTTTCCTGCATGTAAGTGACTGGAAAATAGTAGGGGCTAAAAAAAGTGGACTGTTTCTCACCTCCACCCTCCCCTTCCTCCTGACAGTATTAGTATCTATTAAAAAGATAAATAGAAAGAAACAATGAAAATAAATGAGTCCTCAGTAAGTGATCAGGTTTTCTCCAGTGCTCAGGTCCTGCTTGTGCTTCCGTGCCCTGCAGTACCGGCCCCGAGTCCCCCCACACACCCTGAGAGAAGGTCCCCCTGCTCAGGTGGCTCCTCGCACTTCACACGCCCCTGCTCTGCTCAAGGGGGCTCCTGAGCCCAGCAGCGTCTCCTGGGGCTCGTTTTCCCGCGGGAGGATCCCGCTGCCCCGGCAGCCGCGGTCGCGGTGCCGCTGCGGTCGCGGTGCCGCTCCGGTGCGGCGCCGTCACCAGCAGATGGCAGCTGGAGATCGCTGCCGGCCGCCCCGCGCCGCGGGAGGGAGAACCGGGAGCTTTGGGCTCGCGAGTAACTCGGGAGCTCGGGGCRGCCACAGCCTCTGCGCGGAGCCGGGCGCGAGCTGCTGGCGGGGGTCAGCGCGCAGGGAGCTCCCACAGGAAGGACGCGGGGAAGAGGCTGGTCCTACCTCCATGCACAGGAGGAGAGGGGGAAAAACAACAGAAATACCCAATTTCTGAGCCTTGGGCCCTCTCCCTTGATTTCTCACATSACAAGATCATTCAGATCTCATTTTGCAAACCAATCCAGCCTCAGAACAGCTCATGTAAGTGCCAGACCATCCTCCCAAACACATTTTGGGTAGAGTAACTCAGCAGCCCCTAAGCACAGATGTCCCCCCCAGCTCCCAGGGCATCCCACTGCTGGGCTGCAGCATCTCCCAATAGCATCAGGCCCAGAGATRAGCATTTTCCTGTAATTATCACTTGTTCACTCCCTTTTGGGCCCCACTGCTCAGAGCTCCCTCCCTCCTCCTCTGACCTGCAACAGAACCACTTCACCTTCTCTCCAACCAATCAGGCCTCTGGCTCCAGCTGCACAACCTTCTTTATGGTCTCATGTCCTTGTCTTCATAGTCTCCTTTTCCTCTTCCTAGTCTTTTCTGCTCCTTGGTGCTGATAGTCCAAGTGCAGCAGCCCTGAGAAGAGAGGGCTGCAAATGCCCGTTTATCCAGGGCAGCTGTGGGAGCTGATCAGCCCCACCTGTGCACACCAAGGAACTTCCACGAGCTGCAGAACTGAGGGTCAGGGCCTTCTCCTGAGTGACTGAATGACCAAATGAGCCTCTGTCAAGAGGCCAAGGTGGGCTCAGGGAAGGCTAGTACTCACTGCCTAGGTTACCTTCCCAGGACACACAGTAGGAATGCTAGATTTCAAATGCTGTTAAATGCCCCATCAGCTGACAAAAGGCTCTTGCCTCCCACCAGCCAGATCTATGACCAGGACACCAGTGCAGAGCCCTGCCTATGCCTGCAGGCATAGGGCAGCAGTCCTGCCCCACTGCTGGCAGCACAGACGTTCACCCCTCATGTTTCTTTCATGTCCCCCCAACTGACAGCACGTTGGCAGAYGTTGTATATAGGCAGCCGTCTGTCCAGGCAGGTAAAACAAGAATAGTCAGTGTGTCCCAAAGGGGGTGATGTTTGGGGAGCCTGCAGCATGGCTGAATCTGGGTCCACCATTGCTCTGATCAGCGTTTTGCACCAAGAGAATCCTCTCTGTCCTGGCCCCTCACAACCTTTTACAGCAGCACAGGGATGACTCACACACAGAAGGATCTCTTGGCAAGGATAAGGAATGGAAATACTGTTTTTCTCTCCTCCCTCTCAATCTCCCACCCCCAAACCCCAAAGCTTTAGTTCTGTAGGAACTGATGAGGCCAAAAAGGGGAACAGACAACACATCAAGCAGGACCAGTTCAGTCAAACCTGGTTTCTCACTTACCAGTGTCAGCCTCCTTATCCAAGGTTTCTTTGTCTTTCATCTCTCCTTTTATCTGTGTGCTGTCTCTGGTTTGCCCCTTCTGGTTACTACTGCTTTGATCTCTCAAACCTCTGTAATCCAAAGATGAATCTATGCTAGCTTATGCTGCAGAGTTTGCCCATTTGTACTGTTATTACTCTCTCCAACCCCCAAACTTCAAGAGATTCCCTTTGTGCAGCAACTGGACATATGTGCAGTCCGGTCAAGTGTCCTTTTTATCTTGCCCCAGACCCTTGGACCTTTACATCCCTGTGTTGCTCTTCTTGATTTCTCCCATCACGTCATGTTAATGGCATACACTTTGAAGGTTAAGAGCTGTGCCTGACTCTTGGAGGTCTGCAAGAGGCCCAGGATACATTTATACAATATATCTGCCTATGGTATATTATCTGATATATTATCAGAGAGAGAAAGAGGTCACCTAGTGAGGTAAACTCTTGGCTTTAGCTATTTTCTCAGCCAAAGGTGGATGATTATTTTGCATTCCACTCTGAGAACAGCCAAAAGAGAGAAAAAAAAAGTCAACAGGATAACAAGCCTTTCTGAAAATACTGCTATTTCCAGGTAGGGATGTAGCCATCAGCCAGTTCCTGAAGGACCCATTTCCTCCATTCTGGAGAGTACAGGCCCAAAAGCAGCCCATGCAGATTAACTGTGGCCCTCAGAGCCAGAGAGCACCATTGCTGTCAGGCATGGGTTGTGAATGGCACTTCTGTCTTGCCTGCTCATGCGCTGGCCCCTCTGYTTGTTTATCATAATTGATATGCACAAAAAAGTACCCTAAATTTTCGAGCAAAAATATGAGACAGGGAAACATCAAAAATTACAGCTGTCCTTTGAACCTCTCAATACTTCCTCACCACTAGGAACACTCTCAGGGCAACTCGGAGACCTCTCTTGTGTCCCCTTGCTGATAGGGATCTGGTCACAAAGAAGCAGTGAGTCAGAGAGCATTTTGCTTCCTGCTAGAAATTTCCTGGGAYACAGACCTACCTGAGAGCAAGCTCTTCCCCTCATTGCCTCACCCCCAGAACTGCTCCTTTCCGTACACTCGCACCTCCTGAGCATCCTTTCCTACGGCCGGACCCCTTGAGCTGGCTTCAGGTGCCGAGAGCAGCTGCTCTGCTCAGTCTCAGCATGAGGGGGCAGCCGCTGATGCTGAGAGCTCTGCCTCTCCTGTAATACCTACCCAGCCTTCCCAGRGCAGGAGGGCACTCGCTGCCTCTCTTCAGGCCGATTCCTTTTGAAAGCAAAGCACATAGCATCAGGCCTAGTTTATTTTCCCTTCAAATTAGGGTGACTTGATTTTAAATGAGAGATCTGCCAGAATAAGCCATGTTTGTGCAGCTGTCTTTGGAAATGCAGACTTTTCCTTTCTTTTCCTTTTTTTTTT